>JAJHUR010139427.1:0-13556 GCA_027495735.1 Lutjanus campechanus
CTCTTACCTCTTACTGTTTTACTCTTCCTGTTTCTCTAAACATTTTTGCTTCAATCTGAGTCAAACTTATTAGGACGATCTGCGTAAATATGGTCAGCATCAGTTTGCAGCGCACTGAAGAACATCAGTACAACTGGAATTAAACTGACAACCGGAGGAGCTATCACCTGTCATTTTTCAAAGGTGAGTGTTTTACTTTCAAGAAAATGTTTTTTGTTTTAAACATGTTGCACATTTGAAGACTAATCTTATTTGTAATAATACAGCTGAATTTGGCTGTAACCTATGTTAAGTGTTATGTTATGGGGACAGGGAATTTACATAATTAATGATTAAATTTTACAACATTTTTAGCTATTTAGTGGAGTTTAAGTGATAAGATGATCGTTTAGAGACGGGTTTGTTACAAGTGTTTGATGATGATGATGATATGATTCTTACGAGAACAGATCCAGTGTCAAATTTAGACAGTCTAAAAAAATAAAATAGAAACAGCTCTATTTTGTGCCAGTATAAATGTACATTTTTTGTTAGTGAAATAAAAACATATATTTTTATGATAAATTTCTTGTATTTAAAAAAAATTAAATGGGCACTATACTGCTACTTTTTCTAAGAAAGATCATTTCAGTGAAAAGTTTGAAGTGGAAATCTGAGCTAAATCTGCTGGGCAACATGTTGTGGTGAGGCGGGGTTAATAGACACTGGGCCAAGTGTGTGAGCAAAATGGCGATCAACAAGTGTGAAATAAAATGAGCACGCTGTGATGGCCCCACGCCCTCTTGTTGTTGCCCTCAACCCAGATCCCACTGCTCTCTGATGCTTTCCTCCGCTCTCCTCTTGCTCTTTCTTTATTCCATGTTACAACTCTAAATCTTGAATGACATGTACTCTTTATGTATTATCCTTCCACACACTCTGCTTAACATGTTAAAAAATTCATCAGCACTTTTGTAAAGCGCCATAATTTTTTGATATTGCATTTCTTCTTCTAAAAACGTTTTTTGTTTTTGTTTTTGTTTTTTACAGTTTTTATTGCAGATTCTTTCTCCTTCTGTTGTGTTAAACTCCTGTTATGTCTGGCTATGTCTCCAATGTTAACCCAGTTTCTCTAACAATGAATAATAAAGTTCCATCCTGTGTTTTTCTCACTCTGTGCTTGTCAGCTGCACCTGCCTTCCCTCCTCTTCCACAACCACCGGTATTTCACTCCGAAGGCTGTGCATCCCTCCATGCTGACGGAGAGAGTCCCTGTCAGCCTGATGTCCTCAGTTGTAGCTCCAGAAAAACCCACCTCCAACACCATGGGTCCCAAAGAGGTCAGTGCATATCTGACACAATTGTAGTGGATTAATGGCATGCTGTTCAGTCTGATTATAAAAAAACCTAATTGAATCTCTGCATGGTGCAAGCGTCATAATTAAGTGCATTTCTCTCTGACTTGGTCTGTCTGACTCAATTTAGGCACACATAAAAGCACTGGGTGGGAAAAACAACCGCAATGGTACCAAAAATTCTGGATGTTAAAATGTATATAATTTGTACCATTTATGATTTGCTCATTTACTCAAACGAAATATAAAGCCTCGGCTGGTATATGAAACATTGACGAAATGAAGCTGATTGTCACTGTCTGTCATGTGTGGGAAGTGAGAGAATAATAACATGAGGATGAGACTTTGGTGACTAAAAGAGACTGTTCACCATGTGTTCAGTCATTAAATCACATACATGTATCTAAGTGTGATCTATCTGCTCTATGTGTCTGTCATTCCATTTTATCTACTTTGTCTGCCTTTCTTTACATCTAACTACTGTATGTGCAGGATTGTACAGATTAAATACATAGTAAATGTGAGTTAAAGGGATAGTTTGGATTATTTGAAGTGGGCTTTTATGAGGTACATAGTCAGTATTATAGTATTACCTACAGTAGATGGAGGTCAGTACGCCTCCACTTTAGAGGAAGCTAAGTAATGCTGTGGACAGGGTCAGCAAAAAACATATTTTAGCCTCCTTAAATGGGCTCACCTAGAAAATCAACATCAGTTTAAGTGTGTTCTATATTTAGGATATTTTCATTGCTTTCCCTTGCTGTCAGTCAGCTTTTTCAGATATGGAACCACCATTATACATGCCAAATATTTGTCTCTCCAAACCAACCAGACTCCATGGGCAAAACCAGTAATTTTACTTAACAGAACACGGGAGTTACTAGCCTACTGCTGCCTTGATCAGTAGTTTGTTTGTGTCTCTGTGTGACTTCAGTCAATCCAAACTAACCTTTTAAAACACCAAAGTCACACAATAACACTAACAAGCTAACAAATTGAGGCAGCAGTAGACCACCAACGTTCGTGATTTTGTGCATGGAGTCTGGTTGGCGGGGGGGGGGCAACCAGCATTTACTGTGGGTAAAACACTGACTATTGATAAGTACCTCATACAACCCCACTTCAAATAATCTGAACTATGGCTTTAACATGACTAAATGTTACTGTCTGACCTTTAGGAGATGATTACAGTCATAGTGTACCCTAGTATGTTTTCAGCACCTATTGCATCTGACTGATTATTAACTTTGTGATATCGCTTTAGGTGGAGCTGATCCTGGTGAAGGAGCAGAATGGGGTTCAGTTCACCTCGACCACCTTAGTGGCTCCGACCCCGACTCAGACCAACGTCAGCGGGGAGGAGGAGAGGGAGACATGGGGGAAGAAAATCGACTTCCTTCTGTCTGTGATTGGATTTGCTGTGGACCTCGCCAATGTCTGGAGATTCCCCTACCTGTGCTATAAGAATGGAGGAGGTGAGATGGATCAGAGGGGTGAGGGGAGGAAGCTGATGTTGTCATGTCTGAAGGGTGGATAGAGAAGGAGGGAGGTATGCTGTGTTTTATATTAGAGAATAAGATCATCCTCCTCTCCATCCAGAGCAGTGAAGGAAGGAATTGAAGGGTTGATGCAGGAGTGTTTGTGCATGGAAAAAGAATCAAATTAAATACAGGAAGAAAGGGGAAGGTGGAATTTAATCACACACAGTTGCATTTTATGTATTTTCACCTGCGTGTAGCATACGCATGTACGTGTGTAGAGTATTTGCACATGTATGCAGTTGTGCATGTGTGTGCATGATATTATGTGTGTTTGAGCTCCTTGTGCTCGCTGGTTGTTGTTTGAGATTTTTTTCAACCCTTTACAAAGATCAAAATAGGGGAAAAACCACCACAGCTGCTCGGAATAGATTAGCTCTAACAATCACTGCCACTAATTACGGCTGTTTAACATAGAGCTCTCATTATGTTTTAGAGCTATAAATGATACTGTAGCCATAGTCAAGGCTGACTATATATGTCCCTAAATCCTACATGCTGACATAACTGTATTTAAGGCCAAATCCTTTTTTTTAAATTATGTCTTGGGGTGTTTTATGCCTTAGGTGAAAGAAAAGAGATTAAAGAAAATTAGGCGAGAGAGAAATGGGGAATGACATGCAACAAAAGATCCTGGACAGAAGCAAACCAGGGATGTTGTGGTTCGGGGAAGGTGGCAAGCAGTAACCCCATTATCAAAAAAAAAATGTTGTAAAAATGGCCTTTTGTATGTCCCTGTGATAGAGAAAGCATGATAAAGTGCCCTTACAGTGGATAATATATGATAAAGTGCCCTCTAGACCAGGAATTAGAACAATTTCACCATAAATGCATCACGACCTTTGCCACGCTGGTGCCCTGCTGCATACAGGTGGTGCCCTTTTTATTTATTTTTTTCACCCCTGCCCTCAGACAGTTTGAGTCAACCACTGACTCCAATCATGTCTCTACAAACCTTGCACAGGCTGTCGTAGCTAATTTAAAAATGAGCCGAAAAGTTTCACAGATGCAGCGCGAAGAACAAAATGTAATGAAAGGTGTAGGCACAGCTGACACCCGTCTGCCTGGAGTTTGTCCTCAGGGGGCTCTCTGCATCAACCATGGCATGTTATGATTTGCATTTGGTGGGTGAGGCATCAACTGATGGACAGTGAATATTGTTCTTATGTCAGTCACCCCTTTGTTGTAGGTTAAGTTTGCATAATTATGCTAAAAAATTAAATAACATTTCTGACTTGGAACTGCATGTTCAATCAATCAATATTCATCAACTTTATAATTGATTCGGTAAACTTTTATTTTCTCCTGAACTGTATATGTATAACATTTTAGAATACAACCTTCCATCTAGAAATGAAGTTTTTTACCTGTGTCTCGGTGTGCAGGTGCATTCCTGGTGCCATACCTGTTCTTCATGGTGATAGCGGGCATGCCTCTGTTCTACATGGAGCTGGCTCTGGGACAGTACAACAGAGAGGGTGCAGCAGGGGTCTGGAAGATCTGTCCCATATTTAAAGGTAGGCAGTGACACATCATAGGGCGCATATTCAGATATAAAGACAGACAGACAGACACATGCCCACACTGGCGACATGCAAATTACCCTTTCTTGACACCTGCATGTTCATGTATATCAAATCTGTCCATCGTGGTATGTCCATCTGCCTACATGCCTGTCTGTCTGATAGATCCTCTAACATCTACATGTCTTTCTGTCTGCTTGTCTACCCACATCCCTGTCTGTCCACATGCCAGTCTCTTTTGTCTGCTTGTCTCTGCGCTGAGCAGCGACAGGCATTGTTTATCCTCCCCACAACGTCAGGTTCTGTTGGCATTCAGATGGAAAGCAAATGAAAATTGGGCTTTTAGACTCTTGTCCTGATTGCCCACTGGCTGACACTCTCTCGGGGTACTTTTCAACACATCGATAAGCAAAGCACAGTTTAGGAGAATGTCATCCGAACGTGCACTAATGGAGAAACAAACGTGAAGACCAATTAAATTTTCTGAGCAAAGTCATTGGTTGAAAATATAATAATACACTTTCCTTGACTCAACTTTTTAAGCTGCTTACAAATTGTGACTTGTGTGTATTTATCCATCTCTGTCTGTGCACGGTATGTCCTGCTCTGATATCAGTTTGTTTGAAAATTTCTTTCACTATTTAAAAAGTTATAGTTCCATTTAAATCCATACACTGTAAAAATGAAAATGTTGACAAAACTCAAATTTCAAGGCAACTTAGTTCTATAGATTTTTGAGTTGTGAGCTCTTAGGTTTCTTTAGTTTTACTAGTTAATAATATTTTGTTGAGATAATTAACTTTTCTTTCTTAGATAAACTTGAGTTCAAGATACACAAAAAATTGGTATTTCAAAGACAGTTAGCTATGAACCTGATTTATCATTATTTGGGGGCTTGAAGATTAAATGGTTGCAAAGAAAATTATTTCATTATTAACTATTATTCACTTTACTTCAATGGGTTTGTATAACATTTTTTGAAATGCAACTTTTTGGGGTTTCTAAAACTTTATCTAAAGGAGAAAAGTAAATCATCTCGACAAGGCATTATTAGTCATTAAAACTTTTTCAGAACTTAAGAGCTTGAGTTGAGCTCAAAACTCACAAAATCAACTCTAAAGTAAGTTGCCTTGATATTTTGAGTTTTGTCAGCTTTTTCATTTTTACACTGTATGGATTTAAGTGGAACTGTAACTTTTTGAAATAATCAAAGAAAATGTCAAACAAATGAATAAAAGTGATGTAAATAACAATTAATTAGATATTTTCAGCTGCAGCCATTTCATTTTCAAGCACCCAAATAATGAAAAATCAGGTTCACGGCTCACTGTGAACAACTTTTAAAACATGTTTTTTGGATTTATACAACTCATTGTTTAAGAGAAGTTTATCTAAAGAAGAAAAGTAAATTATCTCAACAAAAGACTATAATTCAGCAAAACTTTGCTTAGTTTACTTTAAAATTAAGAGTTTGAATTTGATTTTAGAAAAACTTGTGAAGGGGTGGACGTTTAGCTCAGTTGGTAGAGCGTCCGACCCATGTATGGAGGCAGTTGGTCCTCTGCAGCGGCCACTGGTGCGTGTCATCCCCTCTCTCTCTGCCCTGTTTCCTGTCTACTCTCTGCCTGTCCTGTCAAATAAAGGCAAAAAATGCCCCAAAAAATAACTAAAAAAAAAAAAAAAATCTTGTGAGGCAATTGCCTTGAAGTGTATTTAACAGCTCACTATGAATCAAAAAATGTAACAAAAATACAACCACAGATATCACTATTACCAGCAGGCCATTTGTTGCTTCACAGTATGATGCCATAATGCTGCCTTTTGTTACATCATGTCCTGGTCTGAAGGTGGCCTGCTTTGTGTACGTGCTCCTCCATGTGTCTCTGCATGTGTGTGTGTGTCTGTGTGTGTCGCTGAGCGTGCACCTCCTGTGTGTGAACATGCGCCGTCTGTCAGGGACCACACTGAGTAGGCTGACGTCCTAATCACACGCTTCACTCTCCCTCTGCCTCTCAGCAGGGGGATAACAGTAATTATTCAAACACACACATACACATGCCCGTATTGACAGTAATTATTCTGATCAACAAGCTGGTTTCCTCTCAGGATCAATGCATCTGAAGAAGGATGGCTGAGAAAGAGAGACGGGGAGAGACAGAGAGATAGCATGGCCGCATGCGGCGCTAATAAGAGGCATCGCTCCCTGGACAAATATCACATCCACATTACAAAGAAATCAATATGGCACAGTTGTGGTCATGCCTCTTAGCAAAAGTCAACAATTAAATCTAGCCTCACAAGAGTGGGAACTGTTTCAGATTTATAGAAAGGGTAGATGTGTTGATAATTAAGGCATGAAGAGGTGAACTTTAGAAGTTGTGGTGCTGTTTGCAGGACCGCAGGCATGTATCACAGGCCACTTTGCTCCTACTGAGAGAGAGAGAGATTATGCTTCCTGGTGGTGGAATCTTTTGCATCATATGTTCTGTAGGAAAAGTATTTATATCGGTAAACATATACGCTGCTACGATATGTCTGTGATAGGCCCATATCAGACAAATATCTGGCCGATATATTGGCAAACCAATGTATTGGTTGGTTGCCACCACACAATACTTAATTTGTTTTGCTTTTTACTGTGGTTTTTGTGCATCCTCCGAATTAGATATCCTCGTGGGTGTTGCCAATACAACAATATATAAATACTCCATTAAAAGTAGAAGTCCTGTAAAGTACACACGTGTTATCAGGTAAAAAGAAAGAAAGCATCATTGATTAAATAAATCAGGCCCTCATTTCTGGTTAAGTATTAAGTTATTGATGTTACTGATGAATTGTGTGCAAGCAACAGTTACAGGAATTTAAGGGTTGATGCAATTTGAATTTATAATTTGGACTTTTTATGATTTTTCCTTTTTTTTGTGAAATATTGGATAATTTTACCCATTTGGACCTCAAGAATTCATTTAGATGCAACCATCTGCCAAGTTAATAATTGTATGTGTTCTGTGATCTTTTTATGCCTTTATTTGATAGCTGACTATAGGGAAATGATAGAACACGCAGAGAGAGAAAAAGAGATGTGGAATGACACGCAACAAAGGTCACTGGCCAGACATGAACTGGTGATGTTGCAGTTTTTGATCAGCAGCTTAACCCCTCGGCCACCAGGGCACCCTCTCTTCGAGACCCCTTGTCTTTTTTCAGATGTCACTCCAACCAACTACACATTGCATTTTTTCTAAGTCAAGAAACCAAAATGTTATTAGCCTAAACTGGAAATCCTGGAGTAAAGTACAAGCACCTCAAAATTGCAAAAGTACAGTAGTTGAGTAACTTTCCACTGCCGGACATCTTTGCAGCCATGGAAGTAAGAAGCAGTGCTCTGTAATTCAGGCACAACAAAGGGTTGATGGACATGTGGGATGTTAGATTCCACTCAGGTATCTCAAGTGCTAATTTGGTAAAGCCAGTTTTCCCCTCTTTTTATCTCTGTCTTTTATGCCTATAAGTATTTATCACTTGTGTCCCTCTAACAGGTGTCGGCTTTACAGTGATCCTCATTTCCCTCTACGTTGGTTTCTACTATAATGTCATCATCTCCTGGGCGCTGTTCTACCTCTTTTCCTCGTTCACTGGCGAGCTACCGTGGGTCCACTGCAACAACACTTGGAACAGTCCTAACTGCTCTGACTGGGCGGACAACAGCTCAGTTAGTGACATTTACAAGGCCACCCCTGCTCAGGAGTACTTTGAGTAAGTTGGCTTGAACGAAGGCCCGAATGTCTATCTATTATTAATCTGTTTGATATAGCTAGTTCTCATTTGAAAATACAATTACGTAGAATTATTGTCAGCTTGGAGCCTCACCATGTTCTTATACAAGTTTGATTATGACATACCTGACAAATGTTTATGACATCTTAATCTAATTGTAGTAGGTCATATCACTCTCTCTCACTCAACCAGTAAATGATTTCACCGAACATTGGAGTTGCTGGTCTACCACATACATTTCCATTCCAGGAAGTGCACCAAAACAAAAAAAAAAGAAAAGAAAAAAAGTTTGATGCAGAGCAGTAATGCCATGTCAAGGGTGCTAAGTTTTCTTGACAAAAGAATAATTGAAGTTACTCTAATTATGATCATCCTTTTTCTAGATTTAGTCATGTCTTGGAACATCTAATTATGAATAATTAAAGAAATTATCAAATATTCAAAAATGAACATCAGGTATATTTTTCTCAAAATGGATCCGGAGTCTGACTGTATTTAGCTCTCTGTGAAGCTGAACAGGTGTCTCCTATTTCAGCAACTGAGGGGTTGTTCTGTTGTGACAGTTGTGGCATTTCATCCATGTTAGTTGAAATGGCAGTGTGCTATTCACACAGAACCACCTGCAGACAATTTGACCACATCAGTTGAACATTGGCTGATCTTATTCAGTCTCATCTGTGAGGCTGTCTCTGAAATGATCTGAGGCGTCAACCATATTGAGTGATATTATAATCTGTCAGGTGACATATGTAATTCAACTTTACAGAATGCAATAAAAAGTACACTTTTAAATCTGTTACCTTTCCTTTGTTGGAAGGCTGTTGTGAACTTTGAGACCTTTTAATTTACTAAAATGCAAAATTTAGCAACAGATGTACCAATACTTTATGTAGCATCTCTCTGGATAGATTTCCTGGAGTCTTACATCCCCCTTGTCAATGATGACACAGAGGTAGCTTCCAGCAAGGCCAGGTGTTGATTGTTAAGCCAATTTTATGAAGGATATCAAGATCCAGATCCAGGTGTATAGCTCAACTGATGTTGTGAATAATAATGACATTCAGGTGGGCTGCAGCATACTCTCTGCATGGTCATTTGCTAGAGCATAGTCAGTATTAGTACATCAAGGGCCCTATTTAGATGATCTATAGCACAAGGTCCAAAGTGCCTGGTGCAAGTGCATTTGGGACATGTCAGACTCTTTGCTGTTTAAATGCCTCAAAATCTTGGTACAACAGAAACTGCAAAGTGCAAAGGGGTTGTATTTAGTCCTTTAGTATCTAAATCTAAATGCATCCAGCAGGAAAATACTACACCACTGACTTTAGAGCACTTTTTTTTGTTCAGTAGTGCAATTGCTTTCTGCAGCTTCAAGATAGCAATGCACGAACAATGCGCACAAATGCGAACGCACATTTTAACTGGGTCCTGCAAATACATTTGCCACCTACACAATGCAGGCACTGGTTGTGAAAATGATAACTGCGTCAGACAATAGCACTGACAGCTGTGCTGTGGTGTGCACTGCTTTGCACTGTGCAGAAGAAAAATCCTATAGAATCAGTTAATTCAGGGTAACCTAGAAATGTCACTTGGTGAGGTGAGCTGTAAGCGCAGCTCTTCAGGACTCTCGGGTGTAGTTACAGTATAACTGCACCTTTGTCTATGGCTTGGTCGCTATGTCAAGGGGTCTAGGAGGTTGTGTGTACTTGCCTGCAATTACAGTCACTAAAAAAGAGGATGGTCTGCTGTACTGGTACTGTTTTAACCTGTTTCTTGTATAACTGTGGCTAGAAAACATGAATGTTTTTACCTCAAGATGCTCTTTCCAATGAGGGCGGTTTCTGTATCTTTGGCGCTTGTTAAGCACCGTTCTACTGAGGACATTAGTTTCAACAACAGATTATGCGATTAAAGATTTTTGCTGACGCTTTCTTAAAATACTTCTCTGGAATTTGGTAAAGTGCTCACAATATTCCTGAGCTGCTCCCTTCAGGTTTCAGGCTTAAGTTTTTCGTTGGTGAAAATGTGCTAAACACAAGACCTCACATATACTATAAATGATAACTCAGGACTGGTCATAGTTCTTACCCGAATGTTCTCTTTCCTTAGACGAGGGGTGCTCCACATCCAGGACAGTAATGGTATTGATGATCTGGGACGTCCACGCTGGCAGTTGACTTCCTGTCTAGCTGTAGTGATTGTTCTGCTCTACTTCAGTCTCTGGAAGGGAGTCAAGACCTCTGGCAAGGTACAAAATTACACATGGCCATGTTTCTGAAACTGAAAACCACACAAGTAGTATAATTACTAACCAAGAATCTGAGTGGTCTCTCTTACTATAAGGAAACGCTGTTTCTTCTAATTAAATTTTAAATCCACTAATCAGTTCAAGATCACTGTTTGTTTGTATTTAAAGGTGCATTTCCACTATCTTGCATGCATGCGTGTGTGTGGCCTCCTTTCCGTGCGTAAATGTCTGGGTATTCTTTATGTGTTTTTCCATTTATCTGTGTGTATGTACCTTGTGCGACCCTTTCAGGTTGTGTGGATCACAGCCACGATGCCCTATGTGGTCTTGACTGTGCTGCTGCTCCGCGGAGTCACTTTGCCCGGAGCCATCGATGGCATTAAGGCCTACCTCTCCGTGGACTTCCTGAGACTCTATGACGCCAAGGTGAGTGTCGACATGACAGCGGGGGCGGGGACATGAGTGACGTGAGAATGGTAGGAGTGTAGAAGAAGAATAAAAGGGAGGCGTGAGGAGATAACTGTCACTGAAAAAACACTCTTTGGTATTTGAAGTTTTAGTTCAAATTCATTTTGAAAGTGTTCCTTGCACACACAGCAGAAATTCTCTTCATTTTAATGGACTGTCACTTCTGTACTACCCTATGCAGCCATTAGATAGCTAACTGTTTTATTATGTGGGCTTCTCGGTAGCATGAATGCAAAGCATCAAATCAAGAGAGAAACTGTTACTTTAGGTTATGTCATTGTAACCATTGTATCTACAATACAACAAATGCTTGGCAAATTGTACTCTTACCTGAAACTCAATTTTTGGGTCATAAAATCCACAATATTGCTCACAGTGACATGTCACTTCTCCTGTGAGCTCAAAGAGGAAATGGGAGTGTACCACATTGATGACATCACAGTCTCCCCTAGCATACAGTTTAACAAAAGATCATTTTGAAAGTGTTAACGCTGACAAATCACTATTCACAGCAGATAGAGGGTCAGTTTTCTAGTGTGTTTTGTGTAAAACATCATAAACTCTTCTTTTATTATGATTGCAAAGAGTCTTCATTGTAAACAGTCAAAGCTTGATTGCAACGATGTGCAACTGCTAAGGAGGTACAAAAGCAGCATTGAGAGCAGTATAAAAGTAATATAGAGTTAAACTCAATGTAAAAGACAGAAATGAAGGTGGGACACAGGCGAGAAAGAGGAAAAAACTTATTCTTAGGTGACAGACAACAAACCTCATTTTGATCTACACAGTCGAATGATGAGAGCCTGAATGTGAAACTATTCCTGTGAACTTGATTAATGCATATCATCTGAAAGAAATCTGCTGTCAATCTTGCCTCATTGTAAGCTGGTTTAAAATGTTAAAAGAGGCATTTCCTCAAAGCATGACCAGTTACCTGTTTCTAATATTTGCCTTATCTGTAAAAACCCACTATCACATCTAACAATATCTTAATAGCAGGCACTACGAGCTCAATAAGGAAGCATGCAGGACTAAAAGACTCAGTTATGGAGAGAGAAAGCAAGAAGGAGTGAAATAGAGAGATGCATGGCAGCAATTGGAGAATTAGATTAGATAGATGCATGGAGCAGTAATTTGCAAAATTACCCCCCGTATTCACAAGCGTCTTTCATCTACTGCCGTTGAATGAGTTTCCTGCAATTATCCCTAATAATGGCTTTTTTCCTCTCCTGTGCCTTTTGTTTGCCGCTTCACACAAGTGTGCTTGTTCTGTTGCTCCCCAGGTCTGGATTGAGGCAGCGACACAGATCTGTTTCTCTCTGGGAGTGGGGTTTGGTGTGCTAATCGCCTTTTCCAGCTACAACAAATTCAGCAACAACTGCTACAGGTAATGACACACAGGGAGAGGCAGGAGGGGATTCACAGAGACGGACGGAGGACCAGGAGTGGCATCTACACACACACACACACACACACACAAACAGAAACACACACGCCACATAAGCAGGTGAATTACAATAACCTTTGAAGCTCCTTGAAACCCGCTGTCTTTGACACCATGCTGTGCAACAGACAGCCATAACACCAATCAAAACTGTCGCACTCTTTGAAAATCATCAGCATCCAGCAGGAGGCTTTCATCTCTGTTTTTGCCTTTTTTAATGTCTCTCATAACTGACACATGACACTGTCCACCATGAAGATTCCTCCTAGAGCATAGCAAATCACTGAAAATACATTTCTGCAAAATGCCCAAAAATTACGCACTTAGAAATCTTATCCAATTATCTATAGGACCATTTTATTGCACATGTAAAGTTAGTCACCTCATTTCCTATTCACACAGTTTCACAAACCAGGGTACTGGCCAACTGATTTATTTATTTATTTTCTTGACTTAATCATTGTTGTAATTGACAGAGGTTAAACTATACAAGCTATGAATGACTTACCAGTCACATAACTGTTACAAAACATTGACTCCACCTTGACACATTCCTGACATACACTTTAATTGACTTACTGGTCAGTTAGGTTGATATTGACTGTTCGATTGCTGAGGACTGACTGACAATTTTTTAAAATATTCTATATTCTCATTCTAGACTGTTGTCTTTTCCATCCTATTTGATTTTAATGATCCAGAGACGCCATCATCACCAGCTCCATCAACTCTCTGACCAGTTTCTTCTCCGGCTTTGTGGTCTTCTCCTTCCTTGGGTACATGTCCTACAAACACAACGTAGCCTTGGACAAAGTTGCCAGAGATGGTATGATATTATTTGTCTTTGTTTGTGATGTGAAGCTTCTATTTATGGTGTAGATACTTGGAGGCAGATTATTAAGTTAAGGCTTAAGGTTTTTGTTTTTTTTTTTGGTTTTTTTTGAGAAACAAAATTATTTTTAAAAATAAATAGAACTCACTGCATGCTGCAGGAAAATAAATTTCCTCCAAGCTACAACCCATAGCATGCATTATTGCTCTTTGTGTATTTACTTACTGTTATGGGTTCTCCTCACATGTCAGCTATGTTGTGTGTGAAATGAGGGAGTGGAAGGTATATACTGATAGAATATTTATGTCAGGTAACCCACAGCAGTCTATTATTTTATGACAGGTGACACTATATACTGCTCAGTAGAAGCACGATAATGAGGATTCTTT
>JAJHUR010139427.1:14191-71607 GCA_027495735.1 Lutjanus campechanus
TTTTTTTTTTTGGTTTTTTTTGAGAAACAAAATTATTTTTAAAAATAAATAGAACTCACTGCATGCTGCAGGAAAATAAATTTCCTCCAAGCTACAACCCATAGCATGCATTATTGCTCTTTGTGTATTTACTTACTGTTATGGGTTCTCCTCACATGTCAGCTAAGTTGTGTGTGAAATGAGGGAGTGGAAGGTATATACTGATAGAATATTTATGTCAGGTAACCCACAGCAGTCTATTATTTTATGACAGGTGACACTATATACTGCTCAGTAGAAGCACGATAATGAGGATTCTTTAATTATTCCAAGAGTCAATGGTATTTAAGATGACTTGTCAAGATGTGATCAATGAAGAAAATCCAAATGAACCCGACAACTATATTGAAATGCCACGGTTTGTGTGAACTGGGTTGCTTACTGGTCTATTAAAATTATGCATTTTGCATAAAGTCTTGTCAAATATGCCATCCTTTATTCACCTGATTCTTTTTTACAACATGTATGTCACATTTACTCTTTAACAATGAATGTTGCTTTTTATCTATTTTGAAGGCTGTCTTTGTGTCTGCTTCCATGTTAAATGTCTCAGTGTTGTGCTGCTTTTTTCCTTTCCGCTCTTGAATTTCTTGTTCTTTAGGTGCTGGGTTGGTGTTTGTTATTTACCCAGAAGCCATTGCAACATTACCTGGGTCATCAGTGTGGGCAGTAATCTTCTTCATCATGCTGTTGACACTGGGCATTGACAGTGCTGTGAGTATGCACCTACCCACATGAGCACACACAGACACACGCAGACACACACTGACATAGACAACCAGACAACCGTTATTTCAGCCAGGTGACATGTACCTTTTCCTTACTTGTGACACAAGTTGCGTCAGCAAGGTTGTGATGTTGCTGCAAAATCTCTGGTGCTTGTGGGTATTTTAGTTGATGTACGGTAATGTTGAATGAAAGGCTTTTCAATCAATTAATCAATCAAACTTTATTTGTATAGCACCTTTCAAACAAATGAAATGCAATCCAAAGTGCTTTACAAGCAACTGACAAAGCAAAAATTTCAGACCTTCACTGGAAAAAATGAAGAGCAAACAATTTTCATTTTGCAATTGTTCTGTCTGCTTCAGTTTCTTACCAGCTCAATTCTCACTTTATTCTAACTCTTGTTTCTTCTGCTGTAGATGGGCGGGATGGAATCAGTGATCACGGGGCTGATTGATGAGTTTAAATTTCTCCACAAGCACAGAGAGTTGTTCACCCTCTTCATCGTTGTTGCCACCTTCCTTATATCCCTCTTCTGTGTTACAAATGTAAGTTCTATACCGGGCAGTCTGTCAATTCATGATGGTTTTGTGTGATTGTTAATATTAATAATCTGAGCTGTGGCTGTGGCAATTTAATACATGAATTTGGTTATTTCAGTCAGATTGTAACCTACAAGTCAAAGGATGAAAAATATCTTCTAATGCAATGTGTATAATCAGAATTCAGCTTTTTGTTTGTTCTTACAGTAACCTATATGATTTACCTCAATATACACTGATTATATTTCTCCAGGGTGGGATGTATGTTTTCACTCTTCTGGACCACTTTGCGGCAGGAACATCGATTCTCTTTGGAGTGCTTATTGAAGCCATCGGCATTGCATGGTTTTACGGTGAGAAAGAAAGACAAGAGAAAAGAGGAGCAGATGATTCATGTTTTCATGGTCAGCAAAGCTGATGCTGCATTAAGAGCTTGATAAGAAATCTGTTGGTATAGGTGTGCTGTGCCTCAATGCAACATAGTCCTATTAGACATAAGGATCCTGCAGCTAGAGGGTCTATTCCCATTAATGGTTTTGGCCTCTTCAGCATGTATTGTTAGGGTACAGGAATAAACTGTAGCTGTGAAGCTCATAGGAGCTCAGTGAGGTTAAATGACCCGAGTTTTGACTGCTGCCAGTGTTACCTCTGTGTTCACACGGCAGTGGTGAGCCACCACATAAAGAAAATTGCAGCTGGGGAACAGGCAATTCACATTTGTCATGGACAGGAGTCAGCTGTCTAATAGCTGGGTTGTAGATTGTTGTGGGTGGCAAGTGGGGGGGACCTCAAAGTCAATTTGTCTCCAGATGTCCAAATTCTATTGACACTCGAATTTACACAGTTTTGCAATCATCTTACAACACTATACTTTTTTGTGTTTTTCGTTCTTATGTTTAGTTCATGCAACACACCAAATCTCTCTAAACTATTGTTTATCTCAGCATGAGATAAGACAGTTTTCTCGAGTGAATGACATGTTTTCTTTTCCTGTACCATTCCAGCTGTATAAGAGTAAATATCATCTTTATAGTGTCTGTTAGGGTTACAACCCCTAATGTGCCTAGCAGTGACCTCTTATGGTTCTGTAAAGAACTACAGCAGTTTGCTATTTGGGTTTGCATACTTTTCCTTCCTGTTTTTGTAAATTGATAGCTAAAGACCAACTGCTTTATGATAGATATTTACCTTCACATACACAACCCCAATTCCAAAAGAGTTGCGACATTCCGTGACACACAAATAAAAACAGAGTACAATGATTTGTAAACATTTTTGACCTATATTCAGTTGAATACAGTACAAAGACTAGATATTTAATTTATTAACTTTATTGTTTTTTGTAAATATACACTCGTTCTGAATTTGATGCCTGCAACACGTTCCAAAAAGGTTGGGACAAGAGAATGTTTGCCACTGTTTTATACAACTTCAAGTGCTCAACAGTGACATATTGTGCGCCTCAAAATGCAACACACATTTTGAATGCGAGACAGGTCTGGACTGCGGGCAGACTGCAGGTTACATGTGCAGGATATATCTTGACATTGCTTTTCAGGGACATCCCTGCTTATTTCAGCAAGACATGTCATTTGGATGGCAGCATATGTTGCTCCAAATCCTGTATGTACCTTACAGCAATAATGGTGCCCTCACAGATGTGACAGTTAGCCATGTCATGGGCACTAACATACCTCCATACGATCACAGATGCTGGCTTTTGAAGTTAGTGCTGTAAATCTGGATGTTCCATTTCCTCTTTAGCCTAGAGGACACGACGTCCATGATTTCAGAAAACCATTTGAAATGTGGACTCATCAGATCACAGCACACTTTTCATCTTTCTGTCAGTCCGTCTCAGATGAGCCTGAGCCCAGAGAAGTCAGCAGCACTTCTAGATGTTGTTGATTTTTGGCTTTCGCTTTGCATGGCAGAGTCTTAATTTGCATTTGTAGATACAATGACAAACTGTGTCTACAGACAAAGCTTTAATGTTCCTGAGCCCATGTAGTTTCCTTTATGCACTTATATGGGTTTTTAATGCAGTGCTGGCTGAGGGTCAAAGGTCATGCCCCAATGCTGTGCTTTCAACCTTGTGACAGCCATGCTTGTGAATGACTGAGCCTTTCGAGGATGCCTGTTTAGTACCCAATCATGATACTATGACCTGTTACCAATTAACCTGTTAACCTTGTTAACCCGTGTTCCAAACGGGTGGGGTTTTTTTTGGTTTTTTTTTTTTAGCATTCCACAACTTTCCTAGACTTTTGTTCCCCATGTGCGAATTTCTTTTTTGGAATTGGGTTGTATTTCACCTTGGAGCACCAACAACTAAAAACAAGAAAAATGACGTTTCATAGAGTGTTAAAAACTCATCCACATTTAAAAAACACCAGCTAGAACAAAATATTATAAAAACAATCTAAAGGTCGAGGGAGATGGTTGACCTGAACTTCCGTATTGAGTTTCTTGTCTCATGTCTACTAAACCTGACTGTGGAGAAATCTATAAAGGGCTAAATACTAACCAGGCTGTGGGGTCAGCATATTGCCCCACTTTTGTGGGTCCTGACCTTGGCAAGCCAGATAAATCAAGCCTGAGGCTTCAGTGGGCCTTTCTTCCCATGCTCATAACTGCTGACAGAAACCCTTGACCCCCTGGCTGCTGTGGTCTTTCGTTCTGCTGTCCACTACAGAAGCACATTTAACTGTGCTGAATACCTTGTCGTCAGTCTGGATATATTTCTCTGCAATGAGAGATGCCTCCAGGCACAAAGGCATGAAGGAAAAAAAAAGATCAGCCAGGTTTATAAGAGAAAGGAAATCATGATGAGGTAAAACTGGTGCAGCAGCTCATTACAACTGGCTCTGCAGAATGACTTTTAGTTAGTGATATGTTCAAATTCTGGATTATATTTGTTACGTAAAACCTATAGTTTCTGCATTGACAGTTTTTAATTTAACTGCATGCATTTAAGATGCATAGGGGCCATATTGCTTCGATAGTATTTGTAATACCTGATATTCTCAAATAGAAAATGTACCAAACAACAGCGTAAGCATTTCCGTGTGTTTCAGGAGTGGACCGATTCAGTGATGACATTGAAGAAATGATTGGTCAGAGACCAGGAAGATACTGGAGGCTGTGCTGGAAGTTTGTCAGCCCCTGCTTCCTCCTGGTGAGCCTGTGCACACACTCATTGTACACTGCTACCCGAACCAAGACCCGTTAAACACAGACAGCAGGATAGAAGTATTGACTTTAACCACTATAAACTGTATTCAATTAGAAGAGTGCAGATCTCCATCAGGTGTGTCTGAGGGCATGTGGGTGGACAACAGGGAGTTCAGGGCAGGCTATGTGTCCTGCATGTATCCATGAAAGCAGTGGAATGAGGGGGGGGGGGGCAGACATTATCAAGATGTAACCAAAGTAGACAGGCTATATGGAGACAAACCTCAGACACAGTGTCCTTATAAAGCAGGTAGTATTATTGCTGTGTTTGAAAAGACAATAATAGGTAGTTTTAGGGAGCTGAACACATTTACAAAAGGCTCATAAGGAATTAAGGCATTAGGTGTATATTAATGCCTGTTGCCAAGCACATTACTCTGTCATGTCTCCAGGCTTGTGCCTGCAAAAGTTAAACAGACAAGTCCAGTTTTTTATTTTTTTCACAGCTTCTCCTCGAGGTCATCTGACAGGTATAACTTTGACAGGTATAACGCTCTGTCTCTGGTACAAAAGAGGATCTATTCTGAGGGTCATTCTTACTCAATGTCTGAACTTCTTTAGCTCTGGCTAGAGGATACGTTTAGGAAAACACTCCTTGTTCACACAAGACACATAGACATGATCAAGAAATTCTCTTCAACCTTTGTTTCAAGGTAAGATTATGAACTTTGACAGATCAGTCAGATTATTGTTTGTGGCTGTTTATGCTAGTAGTTTTGTGATTTATTTCCCAGAGCATTTCAACGCATAAACCAGTCCTTACTGTGTATAGTTCCAATTATTTGACAACAGAAATATTGCCACTGCTTCTGCTGCTAGTAGAAAAAACCCAACGCTAACATCCTGCTTCAGAAAATTACATTGGACCACTGAATTAAAGGTGCAGTGACTAATTCTGGAGAAAAATAGTTGATTGTGGAATCTCATTCCTAGGTTGTCAAATTACCATTTCTTTGGATTGGAGGTTCAAAGATGGTTGTTTCACATCATGTTTAAAAGTTATAATAGAAGTTTTGCCCAATGACAAACTGCCTACACCAGCTTTAATTGGCTTATAAGAGGACTTGAAATTAACAATAAATCTCCTTTGAACTGATGGTTTTTCAAGACTGTTGTATTCAAATCCTTTCTTCTGTAGTTTATGGTGGTGGTGAGCTTCGCCACATTCAATCCTCCAAACTACGGCTCCTACATGTTTCCTCCATGGGCTAACATGGTCGGGTGGTGTCTGGCCATTTCCTCAATGACAATGGTGCCTCTTTACGCCATCTACAAACTCTGCACGCTGCCTGGAAAGTTTTGCGATGTAAGTCAGAAATGTCGGAGGAAATGAGTTATTGTGATTTCCAGTATAAATAATATTCTGTCATCTTCAGCTTTGTCCTGACAGAGACCTTTCATTGTTATTCATTTTTAAATATTTTATGCCTTTTTAAAAATCTGCCAATTGCCTTTTTGCCTTAAACAGAGACTGGCTTATGCCATCACCCCAGAGACAGAGCATCATTTGGTAGACAATGGGGAAGTTCGGCAGTTCACAGTAAGTGCTGACTTTATTGTGAATTAATTTTATTGTATCATCAGAGTTGTTTGCTCCTGTTGAAAGCTGAAACATAACGTATTTGTTGGTTTTGGTCATATTCATGATATTACTGATCTTCAATTAACTCAACTACCAGACTATAAGAATAATAATACTGTTTTACTTCATAGACCTATTCCTTTTTTCCCCACAGCTGCATCACTGGTTGGTGGTCTGAGAAACAGAGAGAGTGAAAGAGTGAGAGTGAAAGAATGAGAGTGTGGACAGTGGGTGGATGAATGGATGCACAGCAAAGGTCTGAAGAGCTAAGAAGAAGAAATTAGAATCGATCACGGTGATGGTGGTGGTGGCAGAAGCAGTTTAAAAGTGCCGACAAAAAACCTATAGAAATTGTAGTGTTCTTTAATTTCAGCAGTGGATGTGTGAAGCTGTGCATTGACACTGGTGAATGAGATTCAGTCAAACAGGTGATGTGGTGTTGCGACGGCTTCTTCCATCAATACAAAACTCTTCTTGAAGGAGTACCATGCAAGTCTTAGCCTGTTAGTTATTTTTACTTTGCACTTCCACTTGTTACAGTGTGTTCTTAGAATTGCTTGCATACATATGAATGAGCAGTGAACAGGATCAGTGGTTTACTTTACATTATGTGAAGTGCATAGTTACACATAATAGGAGAGTAAAACATAAAATCACATGGTATTTCTTTGAGGTAAGATGTAGAATAAAGATATTTGATATTTTGTTTATGTACAAAGATGTTGAGTTACATACAACATCTGGAAAACTTAATTTCCAAAATCCATGATGTGTTTTGGGAAGTACGAGTTTTCCTTTAAATAATTTGTATTTATTCTATATTTTCTCTGTCAGTTATCTTCAACCGGTAGTTTTTTTCAACCTGGATTAAAACTCAAACATGTAATGAATTCCACAGCTTTTACTGAATCCCACTCCATGTCCAGGTCTTGTTTATAATATTTACTCAAATATTAAAGACTGTTATTATACACACAATTCCTGCAGGCTCTGAGAAAAAAAACACCCACTTTTACTTACATCAAAACCATTTACAAGAAAGAACAGTTGCTCCACCAACAGACTAAAAATAACATCAGTTGAATAACTTAAAACTGTCTGAATAAATATTACCTTTCTCACTATGCGGCGTCCAATTTATTTTTTTCATCGACAAAAAGGACTCTTCTGTTATAAATCAATAGAATCAATTGATTGTCTGAAAAAAGAAATCACTTCCCCGTGGCCATGTTACTGTTTTTAGTTATGTTGGATGAATCAACAAAAACAGTTTGACCAGTAGTGCAGTTGTGCTATCAAGTGTTAGTTTATTGTAAAATTACGAATATGTAATGAAAAAAATACGTTAAATAGTGTTAAACAGTTGCCTCAAATCCCTATCAGCCTAATAAGTGAACAAACTATTAACATAATGGAACAAATGCTTTGTTCTGAACTTCCAAATAATTGACACTTCCTAAGTGCCGCCCCTTTTTCTGTGCTCCAATAGCAGTTGAGCAAGCTTGGTACCCAGCACAACCTTGGTCAACTTTCTCCTAATGATGTAGATGAGCTACATAGTTAGTTAGAGTTTTGCTAATATTAGTTAACTTAAGATGTGACTGTTTAGGCCTATATGTCAGTTAAACAGGTCCCCATCTTCAAATTTTGGTTTTCACTTCAACATAGATGAACCTAGCACTTTTAAGTAGGCTACAGAAAACTGGAAAGGAGGAAGTTGACGGGGGTTCTTTTGGGTACCAAGCTTTGTCAACTGTTATTGGAGCATAGAGTAAAAAGCGGTGGGACTTGGGAAGGGTCCATTTTCACTGGCACACTGACAAAAACATCATCAGCCACACTGCTGATCTAATCAACCAAAGACTAAAATGAACAGAAATTCAGATATAGCTTTTTCACACAAGCATATTTTGCCAATGGATTTTCTTTCTTTTAATCAATAGACCACTTGATTGTTATCTTCAGTGTACCAGGTCAATATCTCTTCCCCTTTCTAACAAATTAGTGCCAATGCACATTCTCTTTTCATTTTTGTTAAATTAAGAGTTATTGTGTGTGGGTTTTTTTCCCCGACAGAGTTTCAGGGGGTGATTTGAAAGCTATGACTGTCACATTTTCCAGAAAGCATAAAGCTTTAATTTTACCGTTTACAGAATCTTATTCAGTGTCTCAAGACTGTTTAAAAAGCTGCTTTTTATTGAACTGCAAACGAATAGTGTGTAATGTAATATATGAAGTAATTTAAGTTATACTGTATATCTGTGTAAATGTAATGTAGAGGGGCTTGTATCGTATTGTAATGTATGATATTGAATAACAAGACCAACAAGATTATTATATATATAAATATTATTGCTTTGTTACTGTGAAGTTGATACATATTAGCCTTAAGGATCATGATGAGAATGACATGGAAAATCCATAGAAACTTTACCTCTCATGAACTCTTTCTGTTTAATCAGGAACTATACATCATTTTTCAAAAAGGTCGGCGATGGCTTGTATTCACCTTGTGGTACATGTAACACATTGAAGGGTTAATTATGTCCCAAACTGTATGCCTGTGCTGCTGTGCTGTGCCTTGTGGTGTTTCTGACTGTATGACTTTGTTTTGTACTGTCAAATAAAGTATAGTTAAATAAATTATTACATTTCAAATGTCCCTCTCTGTATTGCATTTTTCTTTCTTTGCCCTGTGCCACTTTTTTATCCCTTCCTCTCTAGCACCGCAGTGGGTTTATAAAAGGTCAAACAGGGACACACATAAAACTTTCCCATGCAGACTACATTTTGTCACCATTCTAACCTTTTTGCAACGGAACGAAAATATTTTTCATGATCACACAATTCAAATTTTATATGACTGATCACTATGGCATCTGTTTTGCGCATACACATTTTTTTTCCCTCTTAATTGCTGTGAAACTGGATGGCATTACTTCATTCTAACACTGCACTTTCACTATTAACAATCACTAAAGTTGTAAAATGTACTACATCATGTTCTCTTTTTTAGCAGTTGTAGAAATATGCTCTAAAAATGTTACCATCGCCAGTAGCAGAAATGTCAGGATTCTTCTTAAATGCTTATGCCGCACTACATGAATACAGAGTAATGATCCATCATAATGTTTTGTTCAGTATTCCAAAGTGAGACATTGGTTATCTAGCCTCCAAACAGATCCATATGCATGTAACATCAAAGCAGAGAAAACACAAATAAGGAAACAAAGACATACTGAGGTGTTGAAGAGTACCTCTAATTGTTTTGAGCTTTTTCAAGATTGGTCAGCATGACCCTGTATCAGCAGTGTTCATTACAGTAACCAGAGAGTCAAAACACACTCCCTCAGATATTATCCACACAAACAGAGAAACCCAATATCCACAGCAGACAACATTTAGGGATGATTACTGTCTAAAAAGCTTTTGGATATATTGACATCTGTTCTAATTGGTGGGTGGCCTGACCATCATTTTTGAGCTAGGGCTTTCTTGTTAGGTTTATGTATTATTGACCTTTTGCAAAAGCAACCAGTCATATTTATTAAGAGCAGAGCAGACTTACCTCCTGGTGTGCATGTGGGTGTCTAGTAATTATAGCCTTGTTCAGTAGGTTATTTATTGGACCCTTTATAGAGGAAAAGACAGAAATAAATGCTTAGAATAAAATGTGTCATCTTTGTCATTTCACCCTATTTCATCCCTGACCAAGCACAAAATCCCTGCACCATTTGTCCCTGTGTGACTAAGTTTGCTTGATATGCTTAAAACAGACTGCAGCTGAGAAGAAAGAATGACTACTACAAAAAAATACATATATCTGTTTTCATATATATATTTTAATTGTTCATCTGAACAAAAGGGTTTTTAAAACATAAATATTCACTGTTATTGTTTTTTATTACACCTGTTCTGTAAAAAAAATTACCCACTCAACAAGTCTAACGTTTGCACACTACAGCTTTCACAGAATAGATCAAATAAGCTGAAAATGGCACATTAGCATTAAGCTACATTCGTAGAGAACAAATAGTTATAACAGTAGAGACCTGATGAAAGATGGCTCTAAATCCATTGATGATATGTGGCAGTAAACTATCTGCAATTCTTCTTGCACTGTATATGTTGCACCGTTATGCTGTATGCACTGTTATAGGGCCGTGACAGATGTTAGTTGTGTGGTTTTCCAAATGTTGTCAAGCTAGGACAATTGCAAAGCAATTTTGGCCATGTGAGGATAGGGTTTAAAAGGTGCCATTATCACATCCAATAAACAACAGCAATTATGTATAATTTCATGTCTTGCCACTGACTGTTGAAACTGAAAGGAGAGACACAAGGACAGGTGGAAGGGAATGGAAATGATCTTTTTGAGAGGTGCACTGCTCAGGATGATTTTCATCTTTGTCTTAACAAATGAGTAACCTCATCTGAAATATTCAGTACTGCTAATGAAAGAAGAGATGAAGATGGGACAGATTCGTTTTCGAGAGAGTTGGCATGATGGCACCTGTGTTTGATTTTGCTGCTGTCTGTCTTGCCTTGTTCTCTCTTTCCTGTCTGTTGTTTTGGTTCTTCTGTTTGTTGATCATAGACTTGTTGCTCAGCTGAAAGATGGCCAGACTCTTTTATATATCAGAGTTTCTATGATTGATCGTATTGTTTCAAATCCCAGTGGTGGCCTCCACAACTAAAGTTCTCACAGACATGAGGGAGAAGAGCAAGAGTACACATGAAACTGAGAAAAAAAGTGTCGTTGGATTAAGTGTCATTCAGTTTTAGTAGAAATCTCATTTAAGCCACATTACTCTTGCTTTTACCTGCTTACCAGCTGACAAAATCACAAAACTCAGGCCCATTGTGTTCCCAGCTGAAATGGAGATGCTTATTCTTGACTTGAGTCTTCACTATTGCAATTCCCTTTTCACCAGCCTTAGCAAGACTTCTCTGGATCACATGCAGGTGGAGCAAAATGCTGCTGCCAAGCATTTGATCAAGTGTCATGTATCACCAACTTTGACGTCTTTCTTAGAATTGTTTTGTGATCACATTTAGAACCTTGCATGGTCAGGCACATGTCTACAATGAAGAGTTACTACAGCCCTATCTCATCAGTAGGAATTTCAGGTCCTCTGATCAGGGTTTGCTGGTTGTTCAGCTTTCAGAGAAACAACTATCAGCACAGTTGTACGGTTCTGAAATTCACCGAATTAGACTATATCTGTAGCTGCAGGTTTACATGCTCCCATAGTGGTCACATTATGAACACACCAAGTATGATTCTTCATACATTTCACACTGACTCTTCTTCAAGAAAAGCAAGCATATTGCAGTGGATTTGCACTCAAATGACTTGTTCATTGCAGGAAACGTCCTTAAATGTGTGTGTCGATCCAGAGAGGGGCTCGTTTTTTGTTTTACACTGCCCTCTAGTGACAACATGCCCACACTCCATATGAATCT
Organism: Lutjanus campechanus; assembly: GCA_027495735.1. Classification (NCBI taxonomy): domain Eukaryota; kingdom Metazoa; phylum Chordata; class Actinopteri; order Lutjaniformes; family Lutjanidae; genus Lutjanus; species Lutjanus campechanus. The sequence goes on from JAJHUR010139427.1 coordinate 25,781, forward strand.
GTGTACTTATACTATAATTTTCCCACAATTCAATGGTCAACAAGTTCATGCAACACCCCAGATGCCTGAGCCCTAAAAAAGAACACATGTATTGCTTATCTTTTAACAAATACCACACAGATTTTGTTTGAGAAAGCTGCACATGACCTCAACCAGGTGTCAACTACCGAAAATAAATTCTCCACTTATTGTAAACAAAGAAAAATAAAATAATAGAAAAATGTATGTATGTATGAGGATGCCATATGGGCAGAGAACATAATGCTATAGCTCTCAAGTTGTCCACAGATCATCATAATGACTTATTATTTCAAAATAATGAGACATGAATACTACTACTACTAATAACTCATTATTATAATCATTATATTGAGATACTAAGTTATTATTTTGAGAAAGTTTCTCATCTTAATGACTCACCGAATCGTCCTTTATTTTTCATCAAATGTGCTCACATTACATTTGCCACTGTTCTAAGGTAAGTGTCATTGTTTGTCAGCCTATTTTATAATATTTGTGCAATAAATATTTCAGTATGTTGTTCTTCAGAAATTGTTTGTCTACAGCTACTCTCCTGCTGATTTTTTCCCCCTTTTTTATCTTGCACGTTATATACAGGAACATTGCAAGGGATAAACCCAAGTAAACTCAGTTCATCCACCTCTTTGAAATGAGGCTTAACAACAGTTTATCCACCTCTGTATTTACCACTATGTCCCTCATTATATTCTCTAGCACTGCCATCATGTGGGCTCCAGAGAGAATTGCCTCTAAAGGAGTAGCTGGGTGCAGTACAGTACAATTATTTTTCATAACACTTTAGAATGTGGTCCACTAATATGCATTAATTAATGCTAATAATGCACAGATCATTATGGGTTAATGTATAACTCATGAAGAACTGAGTCATATATTAGTGTAACCCATATTTTAAATAAATTTAATTAAAACATCGACTATCTCTGCTAGCCACTATACATATTATGACACCTGCAGCTGATTCACTATTTCAAAATGTGTTTTGTTGAATGCAACATCAATCCACTTAAGTGGAGAACATAGGGTGACAAAAAGGGAGTAAGTGTTCAACCCTGTGTGTACTGCAGGAAGATTCAGTCTGGGTGTGGAGAAACAGGTACATGCATTACTTTCTCTGTCCTTCTGTTGTAACTTATCCTCGGTCACTTTCTTAGAGCTGACACTCACTTTTTTCATTCACAGTGAACAGCAGCAGCTCAGGTAGTGGAGGAAGACAAGAGGGGAGAAAAATAAATAATTGTTAGTAAGATGATCTTTTAATTATCAGATAAAAATGGAAAAAAATTAGTAGGATGAACAATCTCTGAGTTACAAAATAATTACAAGTAAGTAAATGTGATTGATTGATTGATTGATTGATTGATTGATTGATTGATTGATTGTTGAATTAGTGATCTTTAGCTGAACAGATTTACCATGTGTAGTAAGAATCCTTTTTACTTCAACTCAGAGGCTCATACTAACCTTTTTCATCCACAGTGAACCTCGGCAGCAGGAAGATAAGAGGGGAGAAAAATAAATAATCATTAGTAAGATGATCTTTTTATTATTGGATACGTATGGATAAGCATTTTTGTTTTTCATTATAACCTGTTCTAAGTCATTTTGTTTACAGGTCAGACAACCATACTTACTTTTTCATCCACAGTGAACATCAGCGGCTGAGCTGGGGAACAAAGACAAGAGAAGAAAAAGACAAATAATAGTTGTGAGGATTTACTATTTCTGATACAAAATTTATAATCAGATGTTCATTACGTTGTATGTATGTAGTTGTATGCATTGTAGTAGCACAATTGTCAGGATCACCCTGCAGTGCTCTCCAAGGGACTGATCCTGCAGCTGGGAGCAGAGACAGTGTCAGAGCACTTTCTTTCTCCACCATCCGCTGTAGTGGGACGATGGAGGACAGGGTTCTCCCCCTCCTTCTGGTTCATGGAGGGATGATGTCAAAAAATATGACAAAAATATTTTGATTTGATTATTTTTTTCTTGTTATTTCATAACAATTAAGCTATCCCTTTGAGTGAAAAAAAAACCACAGCTCTATTAAAAATGTATTGTATGCATGTAGTTCTGAAGGATTGTGTTCTGTGTCCAGAAAAGAATAACTTGTTCAACAACATTTCTTGATTGGCAAATACAGTGGAAGAGCAGCTTAGCAAGTTATTAGGTGACATTTATGATCAGTTACGTGACAAAGCTACAGTTTTCACTGCAAACTCTGTGGCGTTTGACCCAGACTAAAGGGAAATGCTCACCTAGCCATTTCCATCAGGGTGTTAATGATCAACTCAAAGTGACAGAAGAGTTGCTGAGTTTGTGTCCAGTGCACAGCATGACAAAAATGTTAGTAATGGAAACAAAAAAGTAAATTTTCAAAAATATTGCACTTTTTTGCAGTACTTGTGAAATGTGAAAGTGCCCCCCCCCATTAGTTGACAATATCATCAGCGGCCCAAAGCCAATTTGACTTTGAAAACCCTGATCTAGACTATTCAGTAAACAGACAAGTTCTTCCAAATGATGTTCTTTCATGTTGAATAGCAGTAAAACAAGTAACCTTTGATTTAAGATATGAACTCTGTCACTTCAGGTAAGATAATGTTGATGTGATGTTGGTGTTGGTGATGTATTATTGCATGAGACGCGAGTTGTAGTTCACTGAGCAGTTTCACACAAAAACTCACCAAACCTACAACAAATGAATAATTAATTCATAAAATAGAAGTCCCAAAGCAGATAATTCTGTAGTTTTACTTGAGTAAATTTTTGATTGCAGGACTTTTGCTTTGAAATTGTAACAGAGTATTTTTCCAGTGTTGTTCCACTTTTACTAATCTGAATAAGTTGTGTAACACACTGCGGTCATGCCAAAATTTTGATGCGCACAGATCTCTATGCATCATTACGCACGCAAAATCGTGGATACCTTCATTAAATCATGCGCAACTAACAACAAGGCCTCTTTAAGACAACCACACATCAATCTGTGCTTCTTGGCACAGTAAGTTAGTTGTGCATATTTGGTCATTCTCCTAATTTATGAGTTTGAAATCATGCAGCGTAGAGGAGAAGACACCACGTCCCAAGATGACATGTCCTGCGCCAAATTTGGAAAATGTTATGCCCTCTAACAAAAATAACAGTATTTTCAAATCACTACACAGCTTTTACCACATTCTCCACCTGTCTTGTGCAGCAGGTGCACCTATATGCACAAGTGATGTGTGATTTTCGATTGGTTCAATAGACTGACAGACACTCCTAATCTGTCACTATATTGAACACACAGCCAGGTGACTACAGTTCACACCGTGTTGACCCAGAGCACAATTACAAGGTTCAGAATAAATTTACTATATCAATGCTGATTTTTTTGTGTGTGTACTTTATAAAGACAAGCAATAATGTTTGCAGACAATGGATGTGAATCGTGAATAGAAGAAAATAGGTGCAACTGTTTTATGCGTGGGCTCACATGTATATTAAATATCATCTGCCATGGTATACTGAAGTTCATTTGAGGCTTTTGGCCGTGAACAACCTGTTGACACCCCCCCGCTCAGCATGCCCCAATGGAGCAGTAATCCTGCCACTGATTGCTGCTACTGCAGCAGATGATGATGAGGGAGGTCATGATGACAGTAAGGTGAAGAGGGAGGTAAGAAGAGGTTTTGTTGATGATTAATCCTCTGGCACCATACAGCAGTTAGCTAAGGCTTAAAAAAATCACAGATGTTAAAATGTAGGCTGTGATAGCTTTGCCATAAATATTATTGAAGCCTATATTTTTTTTATTTTCTTTATTTTACTATTTGTCATCTATCATATTTAGTACTTTTATACCCAACTGTTTATAAATATTTTATGTTTTTCTACCATTTTTATTTTTGTCTTATAAATGGCTTTGTACCTTTGTTTATTATAAAATAACTAACTAAATAAATGAATAAATAAATGAAAACTAAGCAATTAATTTATATAATGCATTCTTCTGTCTTTTAATTGCTGCAACAGGAAACGTGTCGTTTGACAATAAATGCGCCAAGGACACAGAGTACCCTGTTGTTGAACAACACAAATAGCCTAGTACACAAAACAAACATGTTTTTTTGTCCCTCTTTAACCGGCAACCCGGGCTTCCAATTGGTCTCTTGATGCCCAATTAACATTCTCCCACGGCTGTTGGAGAGTTTTTCATCATCTCAGCCACACACATTGTTCAACGTTTTTAGTTTTCTGTGCTCACGGAGTTGTTTGTTGATGTTTCCTACACATTGACAGTGTGCATTTTATTAAACAAGTCGTTTTTTCCCCTTATAATGATTAACTACCTGTTGATTGCGGCTGTGTGAGGTCCCTGGTAATCGGTGAGAGAACAGCACCGTGTTCCCATAGATACATCCCAACAGATGAGTTCCCATGATGCCCAGCCTTCATACTACAGAGACCCGTGTGGCTCTGACAGTCACCTGCTGCGTAGCGGCGCTCACGGATGACTCTGCAGCGTCTCATCTGAAACGGATCGAGATTCTGCAGAATTTATGGATAGTTGTCATTTCTAATGCCGGGACACATCAACATTGTCATGCACGTGGACACATTTTTTTTATCCAGTAACCTCTTTTTTTTAGCCTGTGAGGAACCTTTTGCCCTGAACGCCGCTGTATCCAAACTGAATATCTGCGTGCCGCGCTCCTCTCCACGCAGCCCGAAACATTTGGCCGGGATGGAGCAGCTCTAATGTCATTATAATGGCCTACAAGCTTTTGTCTTGCAGTTGGGATCAACCTGTTGCAAGTTTAGTATAACAAAGATCTATCTCCGCCGTGCGCCAGCCTGCTTTTACGCACAACGATGAGCTCAGAAAAGCCAAACTTTCTGTCACAGCCCGTCGTCAAGAACATTTTCATGTTCCGGAATGGCGATCCATACTTCGAGGCTCGCCGGATCGTGATAAACCAAAAGCGGGTGTCCAACTTTGAGACTTTGCTGAGAGAAGTGACCGGCGGGATACAAGCCCCGTTTGGAGCTGTGAGGAACATCTACACGCCGAGAGGAGGCCACAAGGTGGACTGTCTGGAGAGCCTGCAGAGCGGGGAACAGTATGTCGCTGCTGGGAGGGAGAAATTCAAAAAACTCGAGTAAGACTGAACTAATGTTTGGCATAATAATAATTATTACTTTCGAAGGGGGTTCTCACATTGACTAAGAATAAAGACTACAGTATAGCGAATATGTGCGTAAATAGTGGTGTGTGACTGTGGGTGACCAGGGTTAACCCCATCTATATATCCTTGTCATGCAGATCAGTTGTAATTAGCCTACTGTTAATAAGTAAGTTAAAATCTCAGTTGAAATACACTCTACTAACACAGTAACTGTGTTTCACAGTCAATGCTGTCAATCAGCCGATTGTCTGAGCATCATACCTGCACACTGACATTGTCAACAGGTGATGATGCTCAGTTAGGGCTGGGTAATATACAGTATCCATATTATGTCAATATCATGTAGAGCCTGACCGATATACAGGTTGACCAATATTATTGGCCTGATAATGGCTGGTCACAGCTGTATCGGTGTGTACAGGTAGTTTTATAGACAGCATTCTGTGTTGCTTTTTCTTAATTCAGGTTTAATATATACATATATTTTGGCTATATTTGTGCTTTTTTATGTTATGTTATGTTAATTATTAAAAATACTAGTTAAAGTTTACTATTTCAGTGCCCTAATGTTATTTTGGACAACTACATAACATCTTATATTTTTGGAATTGTATTGTATCGTGATATGACATAAACTTTTTCTTTTCCCCATTTTAATGGCTTCATTGCTGTAAAATGATGCAATTTTCTGAACTTACCAGACTGTCATAGCTATTCTATTGTTTGCATTTATACACTCAGTTATTATAGCTGCATAACCAATGATTATTTAAAGGACATATTTGTTTGAAAAAGTGATTTTTGATTTTATCCATATTGCCCAACACTAGTGTAAGTTACTTTACAGAAAATCTATACATTGAGATTTATATCATATATAACGGAATAGCCAAAAAATATCAAGATATTATTTATAAGCCATATCGTCCAGCCCTGTGTGACTGCATTGTCTACAAAATCGGGCGAGTATACGTGACTCAACAGTTTTGCACCAGTGCTGAGTCACAGCATGAGGTAGATGAGATCAGCACTGTAGAGAACTGTGCCTTGCCCCGTCCTAAAAATACTCTAAGTGGGCTTATACAGCAGATAATGAGATCTGTGCAGCAAGTTGTTCATAGAATGTAGTGGTGAAGGAGTTGAGTGGGTAGGTATTCTGCAGTCATGAATACAGTGTCACCACCACCATGCTCCTTGACACACATATTTTTTTTAATTCCCAGAAAAAGATGTGGGTATATCCTCTGCTGCATATAAATAGCATATAAAATGGTCATCATCCTGTTGCCCCTCTGCATATGCATACCGCATTGTCGTATGAATACATAGAGGAATTCTGTGAAACTCAGCTCTAATGCAAGAGAAGATGAAAATGAAGATGATTCACTAACTAAACATTTATGCACAGTAAATATATTTGTGCTTATATTGCCTAGTTAGGTGCAACGCACTTCTAATTTTATTGATTTAATATGAAATATATATTACTTTAACTACAGCTCGGCCAGTACTGGATATTTGGGGTCGTTGCATCACTGCACTTAACCCCTGGCTAAAGGAGCTGTTAGTCCCACAATACGACAAGCTAATACTAGCTTAAGGCCTGGCTTTACTCCAGAGAAGGGTTAGACACCAGTTTGTGGGGTTATCCCCCTGAAAATCAGCAAAATCCAGGGCTAAGAGGTGCCAGTGTGAAAAGGGGCTGAAAGCTGTTAAAGAGTAGCCCCAGAACATTGTAGAATGTTCATATTAGTTGTTGTACCAACAAACATTTAACTCAGGGCTGGTAAAAGTTTCATATAGCCCTGGATTAGTTCAACCCTGGACTAACAAAGTTGCTAAGTTATCCCAGGGTTAACTCTTAGCCCAGGGCAAAGGACAGCAGTGTGAAAAAGCCCTTATAATGACATCTCTTACTATAAATCAATGCATTAGCACATTCACATCACTATTTGCTAAAATATAGTAATATTGGTTATTTTGTGAGTTATGGAATACTTCTGTTAAAAGTGCTGTGTATGATTAACAGGCTGTCTTCGTTTTATGTTTTGACTGTAGTTACCAACAGATTGGCTCGAGAAGGAAGAGAATGATGCAGACTCTTCCAATGCAGGTAAGGTAAAAGTGACGCTAAAGTGAACAAGTCCCTATTTAGTTTGTCAGAAAGTAACTCACATGTCAATTCAATCAAGAAAGGCGAGTTCCTGTCTGATGCAGTGTCTTAATTAAAATAGAGACTTGACCTCATTAAAATGAATTAATACAAATCGAATATGAATCCCCTTTTAGGAGCTGTGCTTCCTCGTGAAATGAGAGAAACATAACAAAAAAAAGTGTTATGTTACAACGTCACGTCATGATAGCTGTGTCTGGAATTCCCAATCTGTATAATCTTTGGCATCATATAAACACAATCTGCAGAGATGGAACCCGTTACCTGTACATAATTTACATAGTCTTGTGAATCATCCAGGCAGTCTTGGGGTGTGCTACATCATCACATGGCCTTGCCAGAGAAGAGCCTCAGGTTCCACTCCAGCTACAGGTCCTTTAGTTTGGCAGTAAGAACCTCGAGTGGCCTCACTTGATTCAATGGAAATATACTATATCTAGAATGTATGTAACAATATATTGAATTACAATAGAAAAAATGCCTCAATTCTGTACCAGACTATGATGGTATTTACCGTGATATTGCACGTTTAATTATTTCATTCAATTAGTTTTTGGATACGTTTTTTTTTATTAAGAAGGAAGGCATACACACTTTAAGTTTAAGGAAAAACACATTTTATATGAATAAAAATGCTGTACATGTCAAATTTGATATTAATAAAGGATATATTTTCCCACTTTTTCTTAATTTTTTAATATTGCAATAGATATCCTATCAAGGACTTTTTATCATGGCATTATTGTACCTTGAGTTTTTGGTATCGTTCTGTCACTTGTGAACTCACACCCGCCATGTTGCCTGGACAACATCTTAACGGTCAGGTAGTATGTGCATGACAGAAATCCAGTAAAAATACTGACCACACCGATGTTTTGTTTAGTTTTTTTTAGCTGTACAGGCTCTAGCCAGCCAAATGAGAATGAGTATCTTTATCAAAGACAAATTGTTTAATTGTTGCTTTTATTTTATTGCATTCCTTTAGATTTGGTTTTAGAGATTAATGAAACCCTTCACTGGCTATGTTTTCGAGGTAGAGTGTCAGTTACAATATCCTTACTCAATCCAACTTTTCAACATTTGAAACGGCCACTAAATGCAAGATACATGAGGATTAAAGAACATCACCTCTGCACTCCTGTCCCCTCCCACAGAGTCAAGGCTTTAAAAAGATCAATTAAGCAAGGTGTAATGTTGAGCATTCCTCTCTATTGTTCTCGGTGAAGAATCACTTTGTTGTCGTCTCCATGGCCATGAATTATTGATTTATGGATCATAATCATCCCTTCTTTCAATGCATCTTTAATCACCAGCTATGAAGTCACAGCCAAAACAAGAGCAGCTTAAAGTCAGGCAGCGCACAGGCTTATCTATTTTCAAAGTCAACTGCAGGTCCTCTTTCCAAACAAGACTTATTATTTATTTATGTATTTTTGATAATAAAATACATTCTTGATATGGAACAGATATGTGCACTAGCGCTTAAATTCAAGTTATATTAATGCCATTCATGTTCTTATGGGGGCAATATAGCAAAAACAGGTGCAAAGTATAGATGTTCTAATTTTAGTCATAGAAAACAATGGGTCTCATAAGGTCTTTGTCAGGGTATTCTGTACTACAAGTGTGCAGCCCATTTTTGTCTTTGTCTTCTTTTGTCCCTGGCCAGAACCTGAGAAGCGTTGGCGGTGTGTGCCCTGCCTGTCCACTGTAACATGTTAATCACACTAAGAGAGTCAGGAGCTGCTCTCTGTGTTCTTGATTTTGTCTTATCACCCGCTAGCAAGAAGCGTATTCATCACAGATAACCTCAAGGGCTTGTTGTTGCTGCTGTGATTATGTGGCGAGCATAAAAAGAGCCAATTTAGTTTACAAGGACCCAGCCTCCCCATCACTACCCCACTTAACCTGCCTGATTGTGTCGATTAATGATGAGAACTCTCTGCTGGCTCCATGGTTGGCAAGTTTGTTTCTTGTCCTTATTGATTCTGGAGCATTAGGAAAGTCTAAGGTTACTTACTCAGATGTACCAGCCAGTATCGGGCTTATGTTGACCACAGGATCCACCTTCTGACAATAATCCCTGCTAGAAAGAAATGCTACATTGTAGGTACATTCTTAAGAGATTATAATGCATTTATAAGGTAAATGGTAAAATGACTGCATTTATATAGTGCTTTTCTAGTCTTCCAACTGCTCAAAGCACTTAAGAACACGTCATGTTCATCCATTCACACACACATAATGACAGACTCTGCCATGCATGGTGCCTCTGCTCCTCAGAAAAAAACCATTTGCACGCACTCACAAAAGTCTTTATAAAGTTTACAATTATTCATGACAGCTTATAACACTTTTTTTTAAAATATGTAAGTGGGGGACATAATGCATTATAAGATCAGCACTAATAATGCTTTATACCTCCTTGCCAAAGTGACAGTGGTGTTTAAAAGAAACTGAGTAATCTGATCTTACAATGCATTATATGCATACATATTATACACATATCTTACATTTGTTACAAGCAGTGATGTTAGTATATCAATGCAGTGATTAATTGAGATAAAAACTTGTCATAGTGATCTCCACCACCAGTTATGCACAAAATCCTTGCACTGTGATTTAGCACGGGCTTTTCTCGTTTATGTAGTTGCATCTTATTTCTGCATTCTCCAGATGGAATAGAGTGCATGATAAGAGGTCAGGTGTATGAGCTGCATTGAAAGTACCTGGTATTTTCTTGGTTTTGGTTTCCCATTGAAAGTACCTGGTATTTTCTTGGTTTTGGTTTCCCGTTGAAAGTACCTGTTTTGCTGTAGGTTTTCGTCACCTTGACGACTAAATCTGTGTAAGCTCAGCATTAACAGTGCAAAGTGATGTTGTTTGCCAAGCTCAGTATGTGCAATTGCACCACAATGAGCTGAGGGGATTTTTTTTTCCTGCTGTACAATTAAATGTCATGTACTGATATTCTCAATAGAAAAACAAATCAAGCACTTCTAATAGCTCCCCAGTGACTGATCTGTGCCTCGCTTTGCTTGTTTCTATTTGTTCCTGACTTGTATTGGTTACTGGTTGTTTGGTGTATAGTCATCTCTGTGGTTTGTATGGTACACATAAAAGGGTAACGGTGAATCAAAATGACTGTTATAATGCCCTTTCTATACTTTCCATAGTATATATAGCACTCAGTAGTATAGTATGTCCTGTCCTCATGCCTTGTTACTGCTATACCTCTGAATACATCTCACACCTTGTTTTATGAAGTTTTTTAATTCTACCTCTGGCCTGCACACCTCTGTTGCCAGGGTGCGCTCATAAACCCCAAAAGACTTTCAATATACCTCCTCCTTTGTCTTGCTTTCTCTCTTACACCGGATCCAAATCTTAGTCTTAGAATCACAGTGGGTTACCAGGTGTTATGGGACAGGACCTGCAGTGCTGAGGCTTTGCAGCTTCACAACCTCAAAGGATTACCAAGGGCTCATCCTTTTGCTGTCACAGAGATGAGAGACTGATTCTTTTAATGTGCACAATAGCTCTTTTTCTTTGCCTTTAGGGATAAAAGCTTTTGATGTTACACAATCTTGTTTTTTTTATTACAGTGTACTGAAATTTCTCACAACAAAAGAAGAAAAAAGTATGAACACAATTTAAAAAGTAGATTTTATTGATTTTTTAGTAGATTTTTGAATTAATAAATGGATTGTTGTCTACGATAAACACATTGCACTACATCAAACTGTTGACAGTCTTGATGGCTCTGATTCTCCAAGCAGTTCTGGCCTTAGAGGATGTACAGTATTAACCCTGTTGACTGCCCTGACAGCTATATTTAGGAGCTAGAGTTAGCTTTTATGCTGTCCTTACCAAATGGACTCCAGTGTTAGCATCAGTCCCCACAGCAAAAGTCCCTAAAGTTCACGCAAGTCTGTTTTTCTGAGTCTCCACTGGGTAAATCCCAACTGGACACACTGATCTGCTAACAAGCTTTCAGGCTGACAAAGCAGGTCACATAGAATAAAATTTCATGTACTTTCCAGTTTCTGATATATGTTTGACCAGCACTCATGCATTCATATTTTCCTCTTTTCATCCCTCTTTTCTAGGTCAAACCACTGCCATCAAATCGAATCGTTGTGTCAGCTAGATTCCTCAAACCCATCAAGGAGCCCTGTACAATATTGTAGGTTAAATTTCCTTTCTTTCATACTAATCCTTCTGCAATGTTTTGCCAGAATCAAAATCTATTTTGCCAACAGAATTTTCAGATTCACTGATAAATGGGGATGTAACAATATATTGAATATTGCAATATCACAATAAAAAATGTCTCAATACCATACCAGACTATGATGATATCTACAATGATATTACATAGAAAGTTATTTTATTATTATTATTATTATTATTATTTTAATAGAATGACTGCTACTGTCTGCTGCATTGCTTTTGTTTTGTAATTGTACGTACATAATTCAAACATTCATTGCCAAAGACACGGCATGCCAATTTTTTACACATGCTTAGGTCATTTTATTTTATTTTATTAGAGATGGAAAGCAGAAGTACTTTAAGTTAAAGGAAAAAAACATTTCTATGAACAAAAATGCTGTACACATCAGATTTATTTAGATTTATTTTATTTATTTATTTAAAAGAATATTTTTCAAGTTGTCATTTAAATGTCACATCATGGACTTTTTATTGTGATATTATCACGCCTTGAGTTTTTGGTATTGTTACATCCCTACTTTAAATATATACCTTTGTTAATTCCTTCATTTGAGTATATTGTATAATATGTAGGCATGTAATTCTCACCCTTGATTTTGACTGCGTGGCAGACGATGTCATAGACTGCAGATAGGATACACTTGTACTTAAAGGGATACCCTTGGCTTCACTGAACTCAGAGGGGTATACCTGGCAAGGGAAAGCAGTCTGTGTCAGTGTTCTGCCAGAGTGTTTGTATTAACCCTGTGTATTTTCTTTACTTAGTGTGGTAGCAAATGGCAATATCTTGGACCCCGCCATGAGGCTGTTGATCCACCAGAAGATGCTTGGCCAGTTTGACAAAATACTAGAGATGATCACAGAGAAGATGGGTTTGAGAGTCCTCGGGGGCGTTCGAAGGTATATTTTAACAAAAACTCACACATGGACACAACATAGACTGTATTTTTTCCCGAAACAGCTTCTGTCAGCATGACTATCTCCCGGAGTCACTGCATCCAGTCTTGTCCCGATGCTCTGCAATGCAAAAGACTTCTGCTTAGTCCCTAGAAGTGTTTAAAAAGTCAGTTTTAGATTTCAGGAAACTCATAAACAGTGAGGATCAGCCTCTCAGCCATTGTAATTGCATGTCATGTAAGAAAAAGTTCAGGAAAGTTCAACTCCGGCTGCGCGTGGACGTGTGTTTCCATGATGGAAACTGTGGGGCTTTTGACCTTGTGTCTGTTTTCTAGTCTCTACACCTATGAAGGCCACCAGATGACTGATGGGAGTCAACTGGAGAGCGGTCAGCTTTATGTGGCTGTGGGAAGAGAAAAGTTTAAGAAGCTGCCCTACAGTGACTTACTCTTCACCAGACCCAGAGGGACAAGGAGGGTCAACGGGTGAGCATGGCACTATAGAAAATATACTAGAGCAACATGTTGTCTAAAAACTGACTACTTGATAGAGAATGCAAATGTAAAGTTAATAATTAATCTGCAATTTTATGTTATTTACCTTCACAAAAAAAAGAAACTTAAACTTACTTTTACACCATCTTTGAATGTAATTTTTGAATGTATTCAGAAAGGTTTTATTATAAGATTGCTTGATGTTTTATTTTTTTTTGTCCTCCCGCATATATAGTAGCACAACAAAATGCAAAATAATGCCTTGATAGCTTTGGAATTTCTTACCTCTTCTCTGTTTGTGCTATCTGTCCTACAACTCAGATATAAAACCCTTGAAACTGTGCAGATTGATATATGTTTGGCATACAATGTTTATGCTCATATTCACTAAACTCCTTAAACAATTAGTTTATATTGAGCAGGGTATCTTAAGTTATTCATTTTATATAAACAACATTGACCATTATTAGTGTCCATCAGTATGTAGGTTTTCCTCATGTCCTTCATGTCCTTCATGTCCTTCATGAAGAGTTGTTGAAATGTAAAAATGGGATCCTATGGCTACCAGGCATCTTCTTGGAGACCGTTCAGTTTGTGTTTGTATGTGTTCCAGTGTGGAAACTAATTACTCCTCCAGGGTTAATATCTGTTTTCAAGTCTCCTGAAACCTGCCTCCCTCAGCACCAAATATTGTTTTAAAGATGTATAGATTGCTGCACTTGAATAAAAGCGCAGTAATCACTTGTCAGCAGTTGTCTGTCCAACTGTAATGTTTAAATAATAATGATAATATTTCACTTGCACATCCATAAAGCTATGTACTTTTCCATGTTGTATGAGGTGTTTGGTAAATTGGAACATTGCTGATGAATCAAATATCAGAGTTTAAACCTCCATGTTTTCATTTTCACTTGAGCTACTTCTGTTGGTGTTGTAAGGCTAGAACTTCACATCATGAATTTATGTTAATAAAATTGTTCTGGTCTGTTTTATTTACAGAATGAAAGCTTACTCTCTACCGCCTATCTACAGATTCTCCAAGCAAAATGGAAATGTAAGAACTGCATGTGCCTTTCACATGAATTACTTAGATGATTTAGTTTTGTTTTAGTATCCCAAGATTGGAAATAAGAAATTCAACATATTCATAGATGTCATACTGTACAGTGCTGACATAAACCAACTTGCATCCAAATAGTTAGTGTAACATTCTTAAAAATACACACAAAAGAGAAAAGTTGTAGATTTTTTGTGTTATTTAGTTGCCTTGGTTTGATTTGATGAGGGATGGTTGGATGGAAGAAAGATGTAGAGAAGCAGCAGTTTGTTAATATCCCCATGCTGTATATACTTTTACTGTTAAAAAAAAAAAGACTTTTACTGTTACTGTTTTTTTCCCCCACAAGTTTGTCATTAACTGAACTAGACTTCTGTTTCCTCCAGGGTAAGCCAGTGCTCCGAAGTAGTGATAGCGGAGATGGAGATTCAAAGGCCTCTCCTCCGAGCCATACTGGCAGCAACAAGGAGCACCTGTCATCCATCGTCAGAGAGATCTCTCAGGCCAGACTCATCTCCCTCAGGAAGAAGAGGAGTGGACAAAGCATGACCCTCGGCATCTCTGACAATGGTAATGTTGAAACAAATGCAAAATAGGAATACTGCTAATTCCAAACAGGCCTGACCATACAGCGTGGCTTTTGGTGTTCAGCACCATATATAAAGAACAGAAGGCAGGAGATTGTACTGTAGCTCTACAAGTGTTTTTTTTTTTTCCTTCAATAAAAGAGATTTGTTGAATGACGAAGTGAGGGAAAAAAACGGCAGTATTAGAGATGGGTGGAACGATTTTTCAGGATGGATACATTGATTCTCAAAGCTACTCATTTGGAATCGATTCCTTTAAAAAACCTTTGATAATAACATTGTATAAATACAAAACGTGGGAGGCTGCATCACTTCCAAATGTTTTCAGTATTTTTGCCAGTATTTGTGCCAATAAAGGGCCGTGACACCTCTGCATCAAACTTGTGAGAGATGGCAAAAAGGACACCTAATGCAGTGTAGTGCAACTTTTCACCTGTGCAGCAACACAAGTGACCTTTTCAAACATCTTAAACCATATAGTCATTAGAAAAAACATTTTATTTAAATTTACTCATATTTGCTTTTGTAATAAAATTGTTATAAATAGCCAGTATATGTTGTGTGTAAAAATTTAAAAGTCTGATATTGCCCATCTCTAAGCAGTATCATAAGAAAAACAAAATATACAGAAACTGTATTTAAAAAACATAAATATATATCATTTTAATTGCTTTGCTTTGATGGAATATTTGCAGGTCTCTGGGGTCTCCAGCAGGGGAACAATGTGTTAATTGTGTATTGTTCAGTTGAGTGTACTGTATGTGTGTCTGGTAGCATCCTGGGGCTGGCAAAGTTAAAAGGGTTAAAAAGTAACATGGTTATCTGTAACATATTATATTCTCCTCAACATTCTTGTAAACATTAGAGTCACCATTATCTGTTAATTTGTCTACATGCACTTTTGAAAGTGGGAGAGTTGGTGTGTATATGTGTGGCTGTTTATGAATGATAAAGTGAATATCTACGTGGGTGTATGCATATGTGTGTGTGGTTGTGTGTGCTTGTGCAATTAAGAGAATTAGTGTTTAGCTCAAAAGATATTCCTTCTTAAGGACACTTCTCACGACAGTGTCACCTTATCTGTCTCTCACTCTGACTGCTACATGACCTTTTACTGTCCGTATGTCTGAAATATCCTCTCCCATAAATAATGACCACAACAGGCACGAACAGGGTTTATACAGTTAGGATTATAAGAGATACAGATATATGATGTAATGCATGGCCTTTGAAATCTTATGTAACCTGCTACATTCTTATATGTCCACATAGTGGCACTGTTGCTCTGCAAAAAATATAGCAAGAGATATTGAAAGTAGGTCTAGCATGATGACATTAACTACTTTTGCAAGAAACACATTATGTCATCTTCTTGGCTTATAATCAATATATTATTAGGTCCTGCAAAAACTCTGTATCTCCAGTTAGTTTTTACTTTTGTGTCCACTGGCAGCTGGTTCTCCTCTGAACAATAAGATGCTTTGTCGCTCTGAGGCATAAACAGATGTTTTCTATGAATAGTATACACATTGTATATAACAATGGGAAGGAAATTGAGAGTATTTTTTTCTAATTTTACAGTAAAAGGGATTTAGATGTTCTGCAGACTGCGTGTGACCTTATCATAACGCCCACTGCGGTATGAACCACATTACGTCATCTTGTGGCTCATGATAGATGTTGCCTGTTTCCTCATCTGGCAGGAGAGTTGACAGTAGAAGCCCAAAGGAGCGTGGAGAATTGTGTCTGTGGTTCAGGGGAGCTGGCATTTTGCATCAAAAGACAGGGATGAGGAATGTGTGTGTATGAATGTGTGTGTGTGTGTGTGTGTGTGTGTGTGTGTGTGTGTGTGTGTGTGTGTGTGTGTGTGTGTGTGTGTGTGTGTGTGTGTCCTTGTCTGTCTGTGTGCACATGTGCATTTGAAACCTGTAATGTCATCCTCAAAATCCTGCGTACATCAGATTGCATGGCATGTCGCATTACAGGCAGAGAAAAACATGTTGCATTATTGGTCCCCTTGGGTGACATTGACCAAAGATTGAATTAACAGACAGACAGCTCGGAAAACAAGATCAGGCATTAGACAAGATCGTTTGAATGGCTTAGAGAGCATATCAAATTCTCATTCACCCTTCACTGTTTGACCTATAAAGTCTTTTTCAAATGCTGTCATGTTTACAAGAATTGCTGTTTTCCTTTTTTGTTTGCCTCAGTAGCTGACTGTGGTGAGTGTGATGCGGTCTCTGTGGCAGTTAGAGTCTGTCTCTGTCCATGGTGCTGAAAAGATACAGTCAGCTTCCTTTAGTCTTTCTGTTCTTGTTCTCTCCCAAAGCAAATCAATGCTAAAATATTATTTGAGCTGTTGGCTTCTCAAAAGCAAACAAATGGTGAATTTAGCCATGCCCATTGGCTTACCAATTACAAATGAATTCTTTGCCCAAAGAGTGTTTGCACCTACATCATGCTTTAGTCAGTAACCTGAATGCACGATCATGTTGGAGGTACTGGGATGCAGCCAACAAAAAGGATTAAATGCTGAATATTCAATTTAAGCTGATTTTAGGACGTCTAAACCATGGAAAAGTTCAGGAAAACATGTGAAGCTGCTAAAACCTACAGAGAAGGACTTGTTCAGCAGAAAAGGGTGCAATATTTTGAGAAACTAAGGTTAATAGGTGATGAAGATCGACATGCGCTGGTTCCTTCAGCTTGGAATGACGACCTGACAATTTGGCCTTATATTTGGTGTCCTGACAGTGAACTACACTATAGTGAACTATATACACATTTTGTATAAAATAACTTACCAGAAATTCTCAAATAGTACAAACACAATGATGAATGATGATCTTGTAGGCAACATTATATAAAGAAGTCAAAGTAAGCACAACCTTAAACATCTACAACAGTAAAATGTAACATGCACTTTAATGCAGCAGTGGTATTAATCCAAAAAAAAATCAGTCAGTCAGTTCATATAAACTCTTTGCATGAACACAGCAAACACAACCCCATTTCAGTGCAGCAAATAATATAAAGAACTGTTGCATATTTGGATGTTTTGTTTACATTCATTACCTCCACCATGCTCACCCTTCAGATGGATGACGTGCCGTGAAAACACTCTATTTACAGCTAAGTTTAGTGCTGTGTCCAGTTTAGCCTCTCAGTAAGAACATAGTGTTCATATCACCTTGGTTTAGTGATTCACAACAGCACAGAGGTGTTATTTTCCCATTGGGAAATCCTGCCCTGGCTCGGTTATGAGGTAAACACATCCCATACTGGTGCCAAAAGGAATGCAGCCAAAAAGTTGGCTGACTGGCAGCGGCTGTGGAAAGAACACAGCATGAAACCCACACTTCAGATCTCTGGTGTGCTGGAACACTGGAATGAAAACAAAAGATTATTATAAAGGTGTCATGTCATTATAAATGTATTTGTGAAAGAGGGAGGGGAGAAAGAGATGAAGAGATATAAAGACTGAAAGGTAGAAGAAGAAGAAGAAAAAAAAAGACAAACGAGACAGAGTGACCCCGTAACAGGAGATTCTCCTTCTGTTCTGCGCTGACTCTGTTGTGACAGGGAGGTTAGTTTTTGTGTGTGTCCGTGTGTGTGTATGTGTACGCCAGTCCCCATTATTCACTGTCTATCAGCTGCTGGGAGCCAGACTGAGGATAACTCCAGCAGTTTCTGCCTGGTGTATTGTAAAGCCTCTGACTTTTCTGCTTCATTAGAGTGAACACAGTGGTGAGTGACAGCAAAGACAAGGGGGAGGCAGTGCGACAACTCATGCAGCAAAGGTCATGGAATGAATTTGAACTCACTATAACAAAGACATTTGGCTTAAAAGACTTAACCAACAAGACACATTGCCTGTCGTACGCTTCACACAACATAGTTATATAAATTGGGTGCATTATTGGTCGAAGTTTTTGCTTTTAAAAACGCATTCATGTTCAGGTTGTACATAACCAATACACAGCTGTTGCTAGCCTCAAAATAGAAATAGGATGTTTATCAGCGTTCTCTTTCATACAGGGCCTTTGTGACCAGTTAAGTTAATGGATCCCTGGAGAAGAGAGGAGAGAAGAAGTAAAAAGAGAAGCAACAGGAATGGGAAAAGGGAGAAGAATAAAAGAGAGCAGAAAGAGGAAAAGATGTGTTTTGACAGGTGAGGGGACATAGGATGTAAGGAGAAAGAAAGATAAAAGAGAAAGTTAAAGAAAAGAGAAGAAAAGGTTGTCATGATGAAGGGAGGAGAACATAATGAGGAAGGGAAGAGAAGAAAAAATGGAGTAAAGGTGGAATCGAATAGTGAATATGATGAATAGCCTTAGATGGTGGAGCATGAGCACTGGGTGGAATAAAAAAAGGCCTGAAGATGGAGAAGGGTAGAGGGATGGGTGGGGTTTGGATAATTGCCTTTCATTTGGATAATCTCTCCATTTAGAGTCATCAAAGCAGAATTTTACTTGCCCCTGCCTCTTGCTGGGGCCAAATTGCTGCTCTGAAAATCAACAAAAGGGCCTTGTACTTCAAGAAGGAAGGACAGGCGGGAAGGTATGGAAAGGCACAGAGAGAACAGAAGGGGAAGGAGAAGGGGGTCTGCTGACTGAGAGAGAAGTGTGTCGACTGATTATATATTATGCGCACCCTTACATGCATTGTATATGCCTCTGTACATGCAGTAATGAAGGGGTACTCCATTGTGGGCTTTGATGTGCAGATAGTGTGTCCTTGTCAGGTCTATTTTGAACATGATTGGTAGCGTATCTGTCAAAATAAGTGAAGTGCCCCCCTTTAGATTATGGTTAGAATTCAACCAGTGCAGTTTAGACAGATAAACATGTTGTAATACATTTGACTGCATTAAAACAACAATCCCTGAGTCTAGTTGAGGCTTAATGCAACCAATGCAATCATAAATTAGGGCTGTACGTGACCCCTGATTTTTTTCAGTCAAATCAGTTTGGCTGTTAAATATGAATAACTTGACTATCCCTTCCTTTTCTTTTATGTATTAAAGTATTAAAATATCAAGGTAATTTAATACAATGCAGTCTTTTCAATGAAAAGAGAGTTGTGTTAACGCAAATACAACATATATACAGATAATTAAATTTACAGTAGAATAGCATTAAAACCAAAGAAAATGAAACTCATCAGACTGACACATCAGTCTGGTTTCCCATTGCTTCGCCAGCCTGTGTCCTATTTCATCTAAGCCTTAAGTCTTAAATCCATGCTGGGTTAGCGGGATGTCTGTCCCTGGTCGCCTCCACTCCTCTTGGTCCACGGCAGTGAATCCAGATGATCTGACTGCATATTTGAAAGATGCCATGTGCATTGTTGATCATCTCAAGGCCTGCTGCTCTTTAATCCAAACCAAACTCTTCCTTTTCCAATGCTTACGAGTTTTTTTCTGTCATAGATTATACGTGTATCATTAATAAAGCAGAATAATAACAGATTAAAAGAGAAAACTGTCAAGTGTTTGTCAAGACTGTCAAGCAACACTTTATTAAACTGCAAGATTTTTTAACAGGGCTCGGCAGAATGACAGTGACGTTAACATAATAAAGTAAACGAGCCAAGTTAGCCCTCTGAGCTAATGTGCACTAACTAAGCTAATAATGGATAGGAAATGTGCTATAAAATTTTGATCATGTCTAGAAGGGAACCACAGACCCATGAAAGAACTTGCTGGAGCGATCATGAGCTTTCCCTAAAACTAACCTGTTTTCTGTACTTTGACCTTTCCAGTTTTTGACCACGTTGTTGTCACATTATAAAACATCACAGGTTCCCTTCTAGACAACCCAACATTTTTTACTTATACTGAAAAAACAGAGACTTTATCATGTTAGGTTGTTGTGAGCTCCAAATTCATTAGTTTTAAGAATAAAGCATATCTACTATGGGTCTGTGGTGCCTGCAGCTGTCTGTGTTCACTCAGACTCACCCAGGGTGAACCATAGCTGGTCAGCAGCTTAGAAAGCTAATATTTTGCAATTCAAAGGCAATAACAATGTGCATGGCTGACAAATAGTATATATAATGTGACAGCATGTTACAACACTAGCTAGCTTACCAGCTGTGCCATTGTACATCTACTCATTGTACATCTACAGTTTTGTGCCGTATCAATACCTCAGTAAGGTTCCTCTTGCATTTCAGTTCACATCTTTAAGTTTGGAAATGGCGAGGTCCAGTATTACAATAACTCTGCCAGTGCAAGCATTAAAACCTCAAGGACTCTGCTTTACAACAGAAGTTATTTTCTGAGGAGCCTGCTGCTTCCTTTTCATGTACACTCCATCTTTTGAATGTAGCAGGAGTCAGTTTCAATCTATGCTACATGATGGATCCACATTATGTCGGTTCCTTTTATTTCCATTGATTTGATTTGAAGTCAAGGAAGTTTTAAAGCTGAGGTTTTTCAGAAAAAAAAAACATATTTTCAAAAAAGCTAAATGAAAACATTCCTGGTATTATTTGCAAGTTCAATATGAGAGAAATGAAGACTGCTGCATATGTGAGCGCGTATCTGCTATGTGTGGGTGTCTGTGTGTTTATGCGTGCCTCTGCACATGTACAAGCCATCCAGCCAGATCAACCTTCTGCTTCTGGTGTCATAAAATGTGATGCTGCCTCGGGGAATTAGCCGTGTTTGCATATGTATCTATAATTCCTGTCAGAGTGAAATAGGGTTCAAAACAGCGTTGGGAGGCAGAAGACGTGCACACAAAGAGGCATAGTGTCTTAAACCGTGTGCCTATGTCAAAAAAAGAAGCTCAGCGGCGAAGGATGTGAGATGTCAACATTTAGAGGAAGTTCTTTTTTCCTCAACAAGTTCTTAGAAAGTGTGGTCTGTGAGCGCTGTGTTAAAAAATGTGTGCAGTGTGCGTTTCTGTTTTTATGAGCATCCGTGCACGCGCTCGTATGTCACATTTCAGACAACACGGCCAATCCCTCCTTCATTCTTCCTCTCCTTTCATCTCTCCCTTTTCACTCCAGCAGAAAAAGGTTCTTCATGACCCTTTGATGCAGGATTACTGGATTAAAGAGCAGGGTAGCTGTACTAATCTGCCACATTAATCTGCTAACAAGTGTTTCAGCTGTGACATACAACAGTGCCGGCTGTGACATGTAAAGTATAGGGTTAGGGTGATGCGTGACACTTTCGATGACACAAATTTTCTTCATTTCTGTCACTTCTAATCTAGCCTACTTTATGCATTTTAGTGTTTTTTTTAGCTTGAGCTGGTAGACGCACATCTGGAGTAGTTGTGATAGGAACATCATCATCTGCAGGGTTCGTATCAGCCCGAGACACTGAAACAGATTTGACATTCAACCTAAATGGCACGAGCAGATAACTGACATTTGTGCAGATCTGAAGTTTACATCATGTGTTGGAGCCGGGCTTAGGAGGACATCTGAAGTTGCTGTGCTGCCAGAGCAAAGTGTTTTGTGTTCATTGCTGTCAGTTATAATACAGGCGCACATATGTTTTCCCATGTTGTACATTTCTGTCATTTACCAGTTTAAGTCCAAATAATGCAGTTTATGGTGCAGAGAGAACATGAACACATATTGCAAAAAGTATAAGTCACATCAGCACATGTAGAGTTAAAATGATAAATGAGAAGAATAACGATCTCTATAGAGGGCGCTGCTTGTGTTAAAGGGATAGTTCGGATTATTTGATATAGGGTTGTGTGAGGTACTTATCCATAATCAGTGTATTACCTACAGTATAGATGCCAGATGGCACACCCCCAGTTAGGAGAAGCAGTGAGTACCAGCACAGAAGCTAAGCAATGCACTGCTGTTTGCAGGCTCAGCAACAAATGGTATTTTAGACTTTTAAAAAAGGTCTACCTAAAAAAAAAATCCATAAGTTGAATTGTAAACTATATTTACAGTATTTTCCCCACTTTACTTTGCTGCCAGACAGCCTTTTCTGACAGTGAACCACAGTTAAATAAGACAAGTATTGCTCTCTCCAAACCAACCAACTCCATAAGTGAAATCAGTCATTTGTTCTTGCAGAACACAGGAGTTGCTGGTCCATCGCTGTGTCTGCTTCTCCAAAATGGGTGCTCATAGAAGTTGACTTCAAGACATAAATATTGTTTTCAATCTGTCTCCAATTTAGTGGCCTGCATTGTTTGTGCTATGATTTCTATAATTCATTCATCAAATACCCAAACATAGTGAAACCAAGTTTTTGGTTTGCAAAACTTTAAATATTGTACAAAATAAAATAAATAAATAAAATAAAACCTTCATACCATGAAGACGCTCGATGGTAACATTTCAAGCATCTGTGAGAAAAATGAGAGAGAACACACTCCATAAATTATTGAAATATTTAACTGAAGCCATGACCTTTATGAATATTACTCTGCCTGTCTGAATGCAACATTGTTAAGCAGAGGTTTCCTCCGATTTAATATCAAAGCTCTCTAAGCACCGGGCTGCACACTACTGTAGATAAGAGGCATTTTCTCCACTACTGAAAAGACAGTCTAGAGATAATGTATGGTATTAATTTTTTCAGCTACATCTTCAAAACAAACCTCATTGCAAAGGATGCTATTCACTATAAATACTTAATAAAATAAATGCCATAGTGGGCATTGCTGCTGTATTTATCCCGCTAAAAGATATATAGGACTGTTTGTAGTGCATCAAATATGTTTAAAGAAATTATACCTTTCATCGGGCTCGTTGACTGAAAGCTTTTACAGGGACACTCTAGCAATTTAGCATTGCACTTCCATAAAGTTGAGAGACTCACAAGGGACTGATTTAAAGGTCCACTGTGCAAGATTTATTTGGATTTATTGCCAGAATAAGGCAAGAATGGAATATAATATTCACAAGCATGTTTTCATTAGTGTATAATAACCTGAAAATAACAATTGTTGTATTTTCATTAAGTCAGAATGAGCTGTTTCTATCAGAGTGTGCAGGTCCTTTTTCACAGAGGTTGTCATGTTGCACTGCTAGCTCTGAACAGACAAACCAAACACTGGCTCTAGATACCATCTTTGGCTTTTTTTTTCTTTCCGGCCAGCGCATGTTCTCTTACATGCTTGGAAGGGGAAGGTGAGGGGAGGTATTTACTTATAGATTGCCACTAAATCCTACACACTGGTCTTTTAAAAAAGAAAGGTCAAATTTCCAAAATCACTGGAACCTACAGTTCCCAAATGCAACTCACTAGCATTTCTCATCAAAAAAGCTTTAAAAAAAAAAAAACATGTTACAGCTGTTTTTACAGGCTATGTAGTGCTCCTTGTGACAAGTCAACTGAATTGCATGTGTTAATTTGATGTTGAGTCACATATTTAGCATTTCCAAAGCATCAGCATTATTAATACAATAAGTCTGATGTGCTTAGCTGTGAGTGACATGGCAGCCTGTTGACTGTGTCATTTTTGCAGATTAATAATTCTCTGGATGCCTTTGCTTTAGACACCTTCTAAACCTATGAATTACATGGAAATACAGTGTATATGTATGCATGCATGAGAAAGAGAAACAGATGAACAAGCACAATGTCAAGTCATCACATTTTTACACAAAGCAGCTGGATTGTTTTTCTATGTGTCACATCACTATAAACTCAGTACTACCAGCTGGGCGTTTCTCATGGTGGCCAGCTATACTGTCATTAAATGTTTTAACAAGACCCTGGTCAGTGACTGGAGCACACTTGCTGAGTGGCAACATTTCATAATTACCATTCAGAGTTACTACCCATGTTGTTTTACACCCCTCCATAACTCAGCCATGTGCTGAGTGGGTTAAATCAGCTGGGTGTAAATAAGCAATATACTGTACAGTGTGGTGATATACAGAGAGTGTTGCATGGAGTGATTTAGGTACATTAAGTAGTATGTCAAGACTTGAGTGTTTATTTAACACTGCAGAGCTAATCTGCTGAGAGTGGAATTGGCTTGTGGAGGTCATGTCAACGATTTTTTCCATGCGTTGGTTTATAAGCATAAATATGCAGCGTTTTAAAACAGTGATTTGTATTTATTTAGAACTACAGCCTCTACCATTTAGGGATTGATTTTTCAGAAGTGGCTTTGAAAGAATAAAGATTCTGCTCTGGAGCCAAAACAAAGAGGTAAGTAGTGGGGTAGACTGGTGATGGTGTAATGGGAAACTGTTGCAGCAAATCCTATTTCTCTGATAAGAAACATAATGCAAAAGTGATGATGGTCATACTGCAAGTCATGCCCTCTCCCCACCAGGAAGACATTCAACATCTCCTACTGCTATTATTGAAAAATTTAGTTTAGTTTAGTTTAGTTCACCCAAATACAAATCTATATGTTTAATAATAAAAGTTTGTTGCATTGCGATTTTTTTTTCTCACACTGGATATAGAGCAATTGAATAGCATCTGTAACATCTGCACATTGACTCTAGGTAGGTCTATGTTCGACACATAAACAAACAATAATATTGTAAAATAATGCATATTTTCATTGAGACCAAAAAAAACCTCACAAGTTAATGAGTGAAACTGAATGTATTTTAAGATGTTGCAACTGTCCCCAGGGGTCAGTTGCAACATCTGACTTCTTCGTTTCAAATAAGTATAGCAAACAATATGCCACATGTAATCATCTTTAATGGTATGGGTAATTAGCGGACAATTTTAAGTTTAATATATCAATATTTGGTTAGTCTAGTCCAAATAGTCTATGAGTAACTGAAGGAAATGTAAAAAGTGTTGTAACCATCCCCAGTCTGCCCTGCTGTTGACCATGGTATCCTAAGCATATCTAAGACCACTTCATGCTGGTAAGACAGTTGTCAGCCTGTCAGAGTTCTAAAGCCTGTGTGTCTTATGGTACATATCAACAACAAAAAGGATGCAACAGAAAAGTGTATTCCATTACATTGCGTTGACAGAGGCTTGATGTTTGTTAGCTTCCTTTCATTTCAAGGACTAAACAACCGACTGTGATTAACCTGCTGGTGGGTGGTCAGTACAAGTTTGCATAGTAAATGCTAGATATTCTTCTGATGATTTTCTAATCAAGCGGCGCAATAAGTGGAATAAATACAAAAGTGGCAAAGACCAATTGTTTTCCTTTATTTGATCTTTTGTTTTTTTTTAGATGTTTAGTACTTGGTTGAAATAATAAGAGTTGTAGATTTTGTAGTAGCGTCTCAAAAGCTTTATTCAGTTCAGTAGGTTTACCCAGAGGTGTCAAAGCACTGAGGACATCTTCTAATCCTAGAAAAGTGACATAAAAGCTTCCAGAGAAACTGGAATAAATGATTTGCACAACATTAAAAACAGCAGGTCTCTCCAGCACAGTAACTTCACAGCTGTTAAAAGCAACATACATCCTCAATAAACCTATTCATGGTTCCATTTGCAATGAAAAAAATGTATTCATGCCCTGGTCTGCCGCAGATTTCCTGTGGAGTCGAGAACTTGATTGCACTACACTGTATGGGTTTTATTCAGAAATGCTTCCTGGAGGAGTGGAAAAGCTTTTAAACATGATATTAGACCCCGCAAGTCTCTGCTAGACCACTCTAACTCTGCAGTGGAGGACTGAAGAAAACACTGATGTAATGCACATCAACAGGCTCTCATTTCTGCTATTAGAAGTAGAGGTTTTTCACGAAAAATTACAGTGATATAATATACAAAGTAGCTCTTTCATTCTGTCCAACAAAGGAAAAGCTTTATTTACATCAGCCAACTCCCCGCTGAGTTTAAACTCATGCTACTACTTCTGTAAACAAGAGACGACTGGCAGCAATCCCAGGAATAGAAAGATATACCAGTTTACTTACACTGTGCTGAGACTTGAATTAAAGGTGCAATATGTAAGAACCAGCCACCTGGGGAATTCATGCTCCAAACAAACAGGGGGCAGCAAAGTCACCAGAGTAACCTTTAACTGTTGCTAACTGTGGTCACTGTTAGCTAGTAAGCTCAGTTTGCAGTGCAGCTAGTGGTCCTATTGCTAGCCCTTAAAGTGCCAGGAGCAAAACCCAGCAAGACAACTACCTCGGGGTTGCTGGGCTGAGGACTGGGGACTTGGATGCTACAATGACTCACTATCAAATGCCTAACCAAGTAGTTTTTGTGCCTAAACCTAGCAAAACTCTGACCATTTTACAATGCAAACCACGTATAATGTCACGTGACTTAAGAAAACAGTTATGTCACGGGAACCTAACATTAAGGTTCTGTAAGTCTGTTGCTGCCAGTACTCACCACCGTTAATATTAGTTTGGGAGTAATTGACAATCACCCTATCCTGTCATTTAGGTGTGAGGCTGTGTTGTCAGAACTGTTGTGTCTTCATACTCTGTTGACAAGTTAAAGTTAATTTCTGAATGTTTTATACAAAAAAATTGTACCTATTTCTCCTTTAAAAAATAAAATGAAATAGTAAAATATTGTTGACAGTGTAGTTGAGGTTCAGGGTTCATGTGAGCACAGAAACTACAGGGGGTTGTTTCTGCTCTGATACATATTGTTGTTTTATTAATTAAGTTGATTAATATAATCCATACATATTTCATAGAATAGTATTTACATCATGTTACCTGGTGTAAACCACACAGTGGATTATTGCCAGTGTGTTAGGGTTGCTAGAACTGGATGAGCACATCAAATGGAAACACAGATCAAAGCAATGCTGAACAATGTATGTAGCCGAGATCATAAAAGTCCTGTTTTTGTTTTTACAAAGCAGTCCCCTAAAACTAAAATCCTGCAGCAGTGAGGCAGAATTCACTGAATGAGGTGTTTGCTTGTTGAGGAGTGGGAGGTTGTTGTACTTACTACCTGCTATCACTTCATCTTCAGTTGTGTTTTATTACGTTTCTCTGCAACAACAGTCATTTATAACTTTGCCTTTCATAAGAATGGCAGCGAGAGCCATTTATGTGAGTAATTATACCTACTTACACTCGCATCCTTGTTTTACCTCACACTGATGGATGAGATGTAGCATCACTCCTGAAATGTGGGTGTGCTCTGTCTGGGTTTGTGTGCCAACGGTGCATAAGTAAAAGAAGGGATATGTACGTGTGTGTGTGTTTTTGCCAGATTATGAAAGAAAAAAGAGACAGAGACAGAGATAGAGACAGACAGACACATACTCACATCTACACACACTTGCAAACACACATACACCGAACTGTCTAGCCATTTGCAATGCCAGAACACAAATCTACTGGATTTAATGAAGAGCAAGAAGGGGGAGATTCTAAATATTGTGTTTAATTTGATTTAGCATTTTCATGAGCCCGTGCCTCATCCTTAAATCACGTTAAGATGTTTGGAGTCGCAGCGGCTCATCCACTGCTTACTGCTTACGCTCGATCGTTCGGCCCTCGCTGTTAATGAATGCGGGCGATTTCCATAAAATATTCTTAAAGAGGTCCTTTATTATTACCATAACGTTTCATCTCCCACCATAGCTAAACTTCAATCAGTTTTGCATTTGAAATGCATTAAATGTCTCCATAAACTCTTCTAATCTCTACCCGAGTCATTTTTCTTCTTTAACTGGGATGTGTAGAAAGGGAAACTAATATTAAAGACATTAATTACACTGGTCTGTTCTTTTTTTTATTTTTTTTTATTTTACCCCGTCTCTTTTGCCGCTTATTTTCTGATTGGAAATTTCAGTCTCATCCAGTGTTTCAAAACAAGTGTGTAATTATGTTGTTTATCAGAGCGTATAGTTGTATTCCTCTTATGATGTTTTGGGTTAATTACTCCGAGGCCTTTGATGCACATGCTCACATGAAAACTAAAAATGCCTCATATTAATTTTGAACTCCAACAAACCTGCCTCGCAGAGCTGATTGCTTCAGTAAAAATGAGTGTGTTGCTGAGTACAGAGTTGTGGTGTGATGTCTTCATTTTAGCCCAGAGAACCACAGTATAACAGTTGCTTAGACAGTAAATGATGACAGGTGTTTCCTCTGCCAAACTGTGCAAGATATGTTCTTGTTGTCTTTTTTGTTTTTTTATTGTGACCAATCAAGCACTTTATTTAGTTTGTCCTGACTTGGGTATACACTGTGCGATTTTGGGCTGTGCTACATAGAAGATGACTAACATGAAAAAACATGGCGATTTCTTTGGTTGTTACTCCAAAACGGTGGTCTGACAGAGAGAGGTTCAAAAACAACAATTTTTATGTCATGGATCCAATGATAGCCTGGTCTAGTTACCAACCAACTGAAATGCACAAATGTACATTTATGTATGCTTTTATAGCATACTTACCTCAAGTTACCTCAAACTCTCTTTGCCAAGTTGCTGTTCTAAGTGGGCGTCTTTTCCCTTGCCACACCCAGGTGCACATTTTCCTCCTCATCCTCTTCTTTGTGTTTTTTTTCCATATGCATACAGTACATACCACTATTACAAGAGCTTGATTCTTAATACAGCAGTGCAGATGGATAACACATGCTGATGACTGGGGTTGCAAATGATGATTATTTTCATTGTACATTAATTTTGTCAGTTATTTTCTTGATTAATCAATTAGTTGTTTGGTCTGTAAAATGTCAGAAGTGGTGATGGTGAAACCCCAAGATGACGTTCTGAAAGGTCTTCTTTTGCCCACAACCCAAATATATTCAGTTTACTATCATAGAGGAGTAAAGAAAGCAGAAAATATTCACATTTAGACAGCAGGAATCAGAGAATCTTTACTTTTTTTCTTTAAAAAAAAATGACTCAAACTCATTCATTGGTTATCAAATTATGCAAAAAGTTGTCAGGTAATTTAAAAATTGATTAATGATCAATTAATTATTGTTGTACTGTAGCTCTACTGATGACTAATGCTGCTGATGTTTTGTATTGACTTGCATTGTAGCCTACAATGCAGTGGGTGTAATCATCATACAGTCTATACTTTTCCTATTAGGTCAATGTTGCAAACTGTGCCCTGCTATAAACGTATAAGATTGCAGGAAAACATTCAGACAATTAAACCAGCAATTCTTAAGATCAAAAAGAAATTTGGGGTCCATTTCTTCCTTTAGGTCAATCCTGAGTGCCTCCTCTATGATGGTGAGAACATTTTTAATGGGGCAGGATTATGTTTCAGTCTTCTGTGTTTGTGTGTAGGGAGGTGTTACCTGAGCGCAATGATTGAGGTAAAACACCGACCTCAATATATACCTGTGGTAATTATTAGGATGATTACTGCTGGCTGTGATGATAATAATAACAATGATGATCGTAACGGAATGTGGCATTTATGTTCCGAATCTTCTCACGACCTTGATCTTCTTGCTTGTAAAATGTTTTCCGGCTCTCTTTGGTACACTTGTTCATTGTCTGGGGGAAGTTGTTTACTTGCCTCAAACAGTCTTGGCATGTTTTTCCCCCCTTCACCACCAGGTGTCACTCTTGCGCCGTGTTTGTTCATGCCTGAAAACACAGCTGCGGTGTAAAAAATGTATAATTTCAACAAGTCACTTACAGGGGGATGAATAAAAGCTCCCTTATTTATTAGAGAAGCTTTATGGATTTCTGAAATGATGTAATGGACTCTGACTGAGAAATTCAGGGTTTAGGGGCTTGAAAAGTAGTCAGCACATAAATAAATAATGATAATAATAAATTACTTTAGAGAATGAAAAACAAACTGGTGGCATAAGGCTTTTACATAACAAGAGTGACATTAAATGAATCTGATTTAACAAGCACATAGCCTACTTGGGATTGTTTTACATTAAAGTCGTACACAGTGCCATAATGTTCAGTGTTACTTTGTATCCTGTTTTATTTAGCGTTGTTGAGCCTCGGATCAAATATTATTAATGTTTTTTCATCTGTCATGCAAATTCTATCATTTTATTGCCTCTTTGCCTCTTTTTTTTGTCGGATCCGTCCTGGAGATGTCTGTTTAGGCCTGTGTTAGATGGAATAAATGTCAAAGTATTTACACCAGGATTACATCCATCATTCACCTTCATGTTATTCTGTCCCTAACAAGCCCATTCAGGAAACAATATCACACATTAGAATGAAACACAAGGGCTCTACATGTCATAATATCACACACTGAAACCTGTTTTAAATCAGACACCTTTTCTGTAAAATCAGCCCAGAATTCTCTCACACATTCGCTTCACTTCACCTTTTTTCTATGCTCATTTTAAAATACCTCTGTTTCCTCTCTGGTTCCAGATGACCTGGAATCAAAGGCTGATGATGGAAACACTGAGGACAAAACCCCTCAAGACCAGCCAGCCACAGAGGTAAACATGCAGTGTACATAATAGACTAGGGTTGAGACCAACAATGACATCTTTGTAAAGAGATGTCGATGTACATTCTGTTTGATGTAACCTCTCATTAGGCCGCACAACAGGCACGCTACCTGACAATATGCCGTGGGCTTGGCTGTTGTTGCATGTTATTCTTGCTCTTGTGATACCTGGGGAATATGTCATGATGATGTGTCTTCAACAGTAATTGGCAGAGTTTGATCTCTTTAACAAACTAAAATTTATCAACTGCTTTCCTTCATCAACGTCCAGTGTGTTTAATGTACATATAGACTATATATATATATATATATATATATATATATATGTACATATAGACTATGAAACCTATTTTGTCATTCATTGCAGCTGTAAAGTAACATTTGTAGAATAATTTTGAAGGAGGAATATTTTATTTCATTTCAAGAAATGTAATAAATCAAGAGGCACAATATTTTCACTCTGTAGCCATGTCTTTTCCTCATGCAGACACATAGATGACATTATCATACAGTATAAAACAGAAGGTTAAATTGTAATTTAACATGCGTGAGTTTAATCAGTATTTAATAGAAAATAATCACAAAATGCAATAGGGCAATGTGTCATCAATATAAAAATGCCTCGCCTACTTGTCAGACTAAGAAAACAGTCTGCTCTGATGACAGACTTCAGTCTTCCTTTTCTGCTTTCCTGCGGAGGGGTCATCTGTGGGGTGTCGCCCCTCTTTCACCCACAGCTCTGCAAACCTCAGAGCAGTGAAGGAGGCAGCACCTGGTCCA
The DNA here is from genome assembly GCA_027495735.1 of Lutjanus campechanus. Classification (NCBI taxonomy): domain Eukaryota; kingdom Metazoa; phylum Chordata; class Actinopteri; order Lutjaniformes; family Lutjanidae; genus Lutjanus; species Lutjanus campechanus. The sequence continues at coordinate 57,522 of JAJHUR010139427.1, forward strand.
TTTACTGGTCTGAACAGCAGGCTGTTCAGAGAATATGGTTCACGGCACTGAATCCTCTTTCACACGCCGCTATTGATTCTGGGAGTGTGTGAAACCAGGATCATCACATAGCCTTGATGTAGTGTCATCTCTACATACCAACGCAAGCACTGAAAGTTCATTTCTGATTTTAATATTGTTTTCACATTGCAACACTTAACTTATATTTGTATTTAAGATGTTTTCTATGGCTTTGTCCCCACTTGGGATTAATTCAGCAAAGGCAGGGATATATAGACCAGAGGAGTCACCCTCAGCAAGTTGCAGTTCATAAGTCTGTTTTCATTAGTATATAATCACTTGAAAATAAGAATTGTTGTGTTTTCATTACCTCAGAATGAGTCATTTAAATCTACAGAGGGTGTGGGTCTGGTTCTACTGAGTCCACCATGTTTAACCATCATGTTTCTGCAGTAGCCCAGAATGGACAAACTAAAGACTGGCTCTAGTGAGGGCCTGTTGCATTATGCACAAGTTTTGCAGTCATGCTTGGAAGGGGAGAGTAAGATGACAAGTTTTCAATCTGCAAGCTCACCACTACAGTAGGTGCGGCTAAATCCTAGACACTAGTCCTTTACGATACAGAATCCATTATAAAATCACCTATGTCTTTTGTGAAGAATTACTTTGATTTGTATTAGGTAAGAAAGGTATTACTGAACTAACCTAATTAATATGAAGTACCCATTATTTAATTACCCAGCAATTACATATTAAGGAATACCTATGTTTGATATACCATAAGGTATTAGAAAGCTCAAATGCCTGTTGTTTCTCCACTACTTGTTGCATATTGATTGACACACCATATAAAAGGTCGAAGAAAAAAATGTTGTGGCTCCACTTGATTTGTAAGTGCCTGCGAATCAATGGTGCTGTCACTCTCTTTCAGAAAAAGTGCAGGTCACAGGGAGAATTACTGTAAACAATCCAATTACACTGTATGCCTGTTAAAATATTTAGATCTATAAATTGTTTCTGTGGTGTTATTGCATTACAGAAACCTGCAGACGATGATACAAAAGCCACAGAGGAGAACGGTGAAAAGGCAGGAGACAAAGAGGAGGCTGCTGCTGAAAACTCCACAGAAAAAGACACTTCCGCTAGCAAAGAAGAAAAGGAGGAAATCCCAGATACAAATGGAGAAAGCAAGGGTGGGGAAGAGAAGAATGAAAGCGGCAAGCAAAATGATGAGAAAGAAGGAGAGGCAACAGCGGGATCTGAAGAGAATGAGGAGAAAGAGGGAAAGGCAACAGCAGGATCTGAAGGGAATGATGAGAAAGAGGGAGAGGCAACAGCAGGATCTGAAGAGAATGATGAGAAAGAGGGAGATGCAACAGCAGGATCTGAAGGGAATGATGAGAAAGAGGGAGAGGCAAAAGCAGGATCTGAAGGGAATGATGAGAAAGAGGGAGAGGCAACAGCAGCATCTGAAGAAAGTGATGAGAAAGAGGGAAAGGCAACAGCAGCATCTGAGGAGAAGGAGGAGGAGGAGGTAAAGGAAGAAGTGAAGAAGGAGGTCACAGATGAGAGTAAGGATGAGGTTAAGAGCGAGGAGCAGGGGTCCAGCAGTAGCAACAGTGATAAGACCCAGGATGGTAAAGAGAAAGAGGATGGAGGCCATACATCTTCTGAGAACAAGCAAAACAAAAACATAGAAGAAGAGAAGCAAGATAAAGACAGTGGAAAGGGAGAGAAAAGCAGTAAGGAGCAAGTTAATGATGCAGACATGGGGGAGGAACAGAAAGAGGCAGAAAACAGCAAAGACCCGGGGAAGACTCAATCAGATAACGAGACAAAAGAGAGCGAACACGGCACAAGTAGGGGTAGCAACAGTAACCAGGAAGAAGATGTGAGCAAAACAAAGGAGGGAGCTACCAAAGAGTCAGAAGAGGAGAAGAAGGTGAACGGGGAGGTCAACGGAGAGGATGATGAGGTTGAAAGCGAAGCAGAGCTGGACATGGAGGAGAAGAGCTCAGACAGTCACAAAGATGCTGTAGCAAATGAAGAGAAAGGGGAGGATGCTGATAAAGACAACAAAGATAAAAGCAAGAAGGAGAAGGATTAGGAAAGAAAAAGAAAATGTCAAAGTTATTGGATGAGCTGGGCTGAATATAGTAAGCAATACTTTACAATACAATCTAAAAATAATGAAGGCAGCAGAGTGAATTCACAGAAAGCAAAGCAAGACATATTTTACTCAATGGCCTTGTAGAATCTGCACTGGTAAGAAAACAATATCCCAAAGGTGTGCCGATAATAGAGCTTTGACTGGCTAATTGCTAAATTATGTCAAACAAATGTTCAGGTATTTATTCAAAAGCTATTTATCACAGCATTATTCATAATTATCATATTTTAACCAGACGAAACAAATAAAAGCTATAGTATGATAGTCTTATTTTTCCATTAAGACACACTCTTACCTCTTGGGCTGCTTTATTGATTCAGTATACACTGTCTGTGAGCACTGTAGTGAATGATGCTGGGAAATGTAGTTACAGTCATAAGTTAAGTGTTAAGTTAAGTGAAATACAGGTTTATTTTTATGATTATAGTAGCTGCTTGTTTTTAAAGATGGATTTTGTATGTATGGTATTTTTGTTTATTTACAAAGCAAGTGACACAAAGGAACTTTTTAAGTAAGTACAATAAGCTATGTGTAATAATGTACGCATATTGTATGTGTCTGAATGTTCAGCTAAGTTATTTGATAATAAGTCTTGTCTGTGAAGTTATATCAAATCATAAGCCTTCATTATGTAGTCACCTCTGTATGTCTAATGCATATTTGTTTATTTATATCAATCTTCTACCAGAATATAAAAGAGAGATGCTTTAATAAAACAGACTTTAATCCACCCCTCTGTCCCTGCCACTTCAATATGAAATGACTCTCATCAGATTTGTAAAAAGAAGATATAATACTTAAAGTGTGATAATGATAACCTTTTGCAGCGGTGGATATGGACAGTGTGGACTTTACTATACACACTGGCAAATTGGACAATCTTAGTGAAATGTATGGATATTTATGTTGACTTCAGTCACAGCTGCGACAAGAAATGTGAATACCGCTTTGGTAAGTACTCCCCCCCCCAAAAAAGCTTGTAGTTTTAGCTTCATTATTATTATTATTTTAAATTATTAACTTTGACATTCATTTTGGGCACATTTAAGATAAAAGTAGTAGTAAGAAAATATTTAATATTTACTGTACAGTAAAATTACTACCTTGTCATTACTATACATACTACTGTTATGGAAGTATTTTGAAACAATATCACAATGTGAAAATACTTCATTACAACAATTAAGTCAGTAAAGATTTACCAAATTGTCGTTGAAATGCTGCTCCTCCCAGCCCATAGCAGTATAACACAAGATAAAAAATTTAATTCCCTTAAAAACAACAACAACACAATTAAAACCTATACAACTACAATCATATGGACTTGCAGCATGGTGCAATAAAGTGCATTCTAAGAGAAAAAAACAAAGTGCATGTTCATGTGTCAGTTTAAAAAATAGCATGTTTCAGTACAGTGCAGTGTATTGATTATCCTTTTTTAAAGATTATTTCTGGGACTTTTTGTCTTTATTTGACAGTGAGACAGTGACAGCTGAAGAGGAGACAGGAAAGGGGGTGGAGAGAGAGGATGACACACAGCAAAGGGCCGCAGGTGGGAGTCAAACCGGCAGCTGCTGTAAAGAACTGATGGCCTCAGTACACGGGATGGATGCTCTACCAACTGATCTATAGATGCGCCATGTGTATTGTTCATCCTGACTGCTTTTGGGTAAAAGCTGTTTAGCCATAAGGGGTAAGTTAGGGGTTTGCTTTGCAATGCAAAGACTAACATTATTATTTGCTCCAAACTCAGCACAAACAGCAAGAACAAGAATAAGAATTAAGATTGCTAGCATGACACACCATACTTCTTTCTTTTGTCAGTAAGAAGAATTCATGTCCAATATTCTTGTGAGCCAGTCTGTTTATACCAGTAACTTGTTGAATTGTGTTTATAAAGGCTTGGATGCATGACAATATGTGCACAAAAAAATGTGCCCTTACATATACATGAACATACATACATGTACATGTACTTACACGCATGTGCATGTATAATCTCACAGAAAAAATTAACACACTATTTGATGTACTACTTAATATAATAATAATAATGTGTATTAACCATAACTTATTTGGATCTGCAATCTAATCTAAAGAACTAAGATGCAAAGGCCAGCAAGTAGCAGTCTTGTGTTTTGAACAACTTTAATCAAGAGGTGAAACCAGATTTAGCATGTGATGTACTGTAGCTAACACTTCTCTAACACATCTTTTTATTTTTATCCAGTCATTTTGCCTTCTGTTTTCCCATTAAACAAGGTTGCATAAAGCCACTACAAACTGCCTCCCACAGGCAGGAAACTGTAGTGTGAACTGTGATCTAATTCGGTGTCTATGATGGCCTCACCACCCTCTCATCCCTGCAGCTGTTCAAATCGGGATTCATGCAGTCAATGTGTTTGTGAGTCACCATCCCTCAAGGGAGGGAGAACATGGGTGAGAGGGAGGGTGAGGTAGAAGGGGAGAGCAAAGAGCAGGAGACACAGAGGAAGGCAGCGGGGGCGGGGGTGTGCGTGTGTGAGTCATACGGCCGGCTGGTTGAGGTGATGATCCTCAAGGTGCTATTTCTGGAGTTACCATCAATTCTGTCTTATCTCCTTCACTGGCTTCTTTGAGTGTCCGTGTGTGTGTGTGTGTGTGTGTGTGTGTGTGTGTGTGTGTGTGTGTGTGTGTGCGTGTGTGTGCGTGTGTGTGTGTGCTGTGTGTGTTAATAAGACTCCGAATAGCACCGACACCCCCTCTGCGCTTCCCCTTCCTAAATGACTCTCCTGATTGATCACAGAAAGAGCTTTTACACAGTGTGATGAAGGCTTTGTATGTGAGGCCACCACTGACAGTTTGGAGGCTTTTATTAATGAAAACTACAATAACTCGTTCTTTCTTCTGCTTTAAGTGAATAGAATTTCACTTTATCTTTAAGAACAAAACAAAACATTGTACCAATATATTGAACAAACCTTGTATCTCAGGTACTCAAATTTTTAAAAGAGGATAAATATTGCCAGAATTCTGACCTTCTCAGAGCTCAAATAATTTTTTCACATGTGGCCCTTATCCTCCATAGTCAACACAACATATGATGTCTATACAATATAAGTTCATTTGATATTGACAGTTTAATGATGTGATGTGGTGTTTTGATTAAATACAGTCTTCACACATTTTGAGCTGCGGATGTTTCAATTTTATTGTGTTCTTTGAAAAATAGACATACTGTATATAGACACTGATATATATTTGTTCTTTATCCAGTCCAACCTCCAATAATAAGTACAGTATACTTTTCTATTATCTGGGAGAATCCACTGTTACATCAGGAGACACTTAAACTGTTAGACCATTTTTTGATGGCCACAATAAGAGAAGAAAAAATATTTGTTTTGGATCTGGGATTGAAATGCATAACTCAACTTTGGTCGATGTAAGGATAAAAATAAACTCACAATTCACAGCATGGTACTACAAGTCAGCACATTTATTGATCACTTAATAATGCTCTGACCACACTGGGGGGTTTGTTTAATAGTCTGGCTTTTCTCTTTGTACTGTGGGTTTGCAGCTCGACAGTGGCCAAGTAAGTTCCTTGGAAATACCTTGATTTTTAATATATTGTTCTATAACTACGTGTTTGTATTGTTTCTGAGACCAAATATGTTAAAATGACATCACAGAATTTTTCAAAGTAAAAGCAGAAAGACAGAAAAGTGGAGGTTGTGGGAATAATGTTAAAAGGTCAACTTACATGAACAAACATGTAGTTTAGCCAGCATAGCAACTAATTTTTTTATACAGTAAGTATCTGGCATTGTTGTCTGGAAGGACCTGCAGCATTAATGCACAGTAGGAGGCATGTAACTTGATGGCACTTGGACTGTGACTACCACTATAACTTTGCTCTAACCAAATACAGTAAAATAACATCTGTATTTTTACAGTATATGATGTAAATCTGTGCATGTGAATTTAAAAGAAAAACAAACAGCAATCAACAGAAACATTTAAAGTGGCATGGTCACAATATTTCAAAATATATCTAGAATACATAAAGACAAAATGTTTTACAAAGCAGCAAAACATAGCTATTAATAGCTTGTTGTGCTTCCAAGTTAAAGTTAGTGTGTGAGCTTAGAATAAATAAAACAAAATAAAAATCTTCTTGATGTAACTTGCAGGTGAATGTACAACCAGTGATAATGCAACATTTCAACAGTATTGAATACTGTATACTGTTCAGCTTACTTCAAAATATCCTATGTAGTTTCAAGTTTTTGTGTGTGAGAACAGGAAGGCAGTTATTGTATCTAAAGCATCAGTGGACCCAGACAGGCTGAAAACAATAAACGGTGTAAACTCATCGGAGAGCTGAATGTGCTCTCCTCATCCCCCTGTTATGTAACACATCCATCACGTTGTTTGTCTCTCTTGAGGAGCCTCCTCATTTTAACACGCAGCACCTGCATATCTTTCTATCAACTCGTAACTCCAAACTGACAACGTTGTGATTCAAAATGTTGCAAAAAGAGCGTTTTCCGCGACAGGAAGAGCACAGGTAATTAGTGAAAAAGAAAACAAGAAATATTTTCATATGAGATAGAAGGCATGATGAATGCCTTATTTGTGTTATCTTGAAAGTAGAAAGTGGTGAGTGACAGATTATGCTGGTCTGCTTGTTCAGTTCAATGTTCCTTTCATGCTAACACTTTACAATAAAGTACACAATTTACTTAACAATTAGCAGGGAACAAATGAGGAATGAATGAGCATCTACTAGTTGATAATGCTAGTTGATAATGAAGTAAAGAGTCAGAACTCAGAGGGACTACAGTACTTAATAACTACTCAGTATTATAACTCACGTTACTTTAGGGGACACAAATAGAGTGAGTAATCATGAGATAAGGATGAATTAATGAGGGACTACCTAGAAACTATGCAGTATTATATATCGCTTTACTTTAGGGACGCAAAAGAGTAAGCAAGTAATTATTAATTAGTAATTAAAGAATCATTGCTAGTTTTATGCCATTCACTGGCTAGTAGAGTTAATCAGGGGCCGTTCTTAGAGAATATCACAGGTGTTCATGAACTAATCCTTACCTAATAATTCATTAATATAGGATCACCCAGTCTGTTCTCTAATAACTCTTCATATAGTCCTCGAGTAGACATTGTTAGGGAAGTTCTTATTACTGATTCATCAATTATCAAGTCGTTCCTGATTTGTTTCTCACTTGTGTCTTCATTAACTCATCATTAACAACTCTTTTGATTACGAGTGACTCATTAACTAATGGTTCACTAGCACTTGTTCCCCATTTGTTCCTCACTTGTTCCCCGTTAACTGCTCAAAATTTTGTGTATCTTACTGTAAAGTGTTACCCCTTTCATCAGTCTGTCTGCTCTCATCTATCGATCCTGTCTGAAGATTCACTGCAAGAGACAAGGTCAGAGGCCTAATAGGACAGGAGAAAATGTCAGTGTGAAATCTACACTTAAAGTCTGTTCTAATCTCTGTTTCTCTCTAATCTGTTCTGACGATGTGTCAACTTCAAGCAAAATATCTGCTAAGACTTCTCTTGGCTTGTTGTTGCATGTAAACAGTACCTAAAGCACATGTACCCATATTGTGCTACTTTGATTGACAGCTTTCACTAAGTGTTGTAATGAAGTTGTGCTGCATGTACATACATGCACACACAGTACACAGAGTATTCTGCACAGAGAAACACTCATCCTCTGATGTCCACAAGGCAGAGATAATTGTTGTTATGTTCAGTACTTTGTTTGATCATTTCTGTGTATGAGGGCCAATCACCAATAACTTCAAACACTGCATCTGTTACTCTACACCCTCCAGCAGGAACACCATCCTCTTTTTACAAAATATGAGTCCTCTCGATTGAAAAACGCACAGTGGAAACTACAGTATTGTTGTTCAGCGGCTGTGTTATTGATTTGTTTTTGTGGTTTGTTTTCTGGGTAGGGCTCCAGACTGTGCTTTGTCAAATTACTATGAATTTCATACAACTGATGATCAAACAGAAGACTTAAACTTTGCTCAGCTATATTAACTCTGCACCTATATAACCTTAAAAATCAAGCTTTAATGTCAAACACAGCTAATAAATGAAGAACCAATACTATCAGTCATGTAAGCTGACCTTTCAAAAGAGAAAATGCACACATAGATCGACACACACACACGTGTTCGCGCTCACGCTCAGTCTGCACTCAAATCAGTCATCACGCGCACTTCTTCACTTTATGCCTTCATGTAGACTTCTGTCAAGTCTCTGACTTTGTGGCCGTCGGCTGGATATTCTGCACTTTGGAGAGTGTGACGGGCACCTTTCCCTCTCCGGGGGTCGGTGCTCTCATTATGGGTGTACCTGTGACAAAAGCAGTTGTGCTATGTGGGATATTTATCCAAAACAGTACAACAGTAAAAACAAATAAGCCTTACACTTACTCTACCTACTGTCTGGCATTTTTCATTCATTTCATTTCATTCCATAATGTGTCACAATAGACAACAGAGGGTGAAACCTTACCAACTGTTGCGTGTAGATCTGCCAACCTCTCCTTAAACTTCTGCTGCAGATACAGTTCTTCTTTGGAGTAACTTTTGGCAAAGGCGGACAGCAGGAGACCTACAGCCATGGAGGTGCCTCCCACACAGAACAGCACAGCACCAGTCAGCTTACACACATCCAGTGCACGGTTGAAACTGACTGCATGGCTGTTCAAGAAAAAGACAATTTATTCAAAGCATTAATTACAAGTGTAAAAATAATCTTTGTGCAACCAATAACTGTGAACCTATATTTAAAAAAAATCTGGTCCCAAAAAGTCACCTAGTAGAAAACTTTTCTTAAAACTTGTGTCAACTTTCACAAGGGATGGGCTAAAAAAGGGAAGAACAATACTTTTAAGCTGTGCTATACACTCTTGGTTTGGTTGCATTTGTAATTTTGTTCTTGCTATATAGAAGCCATCCACTGGGGATGTGTATGTGTGTTTAAAGGTTTTTTCAATGGCTATCCACTAAAACAACGTGCTCTCCATCAGTGCTCATTTAGAAAGAAATTAAATTAAGATTTAGTCATATTCTTTTGACTTAAATGCTTTTTAGTTTTTGTAATATTTTCATACTCTGAATTATTTTAGTTTTAGTCTTGTTTTAGTTTATTAAACATAAGATTTTAGAGGACTAAATCTACTCTAAATCCACTGTGGTACAGTAGCAGTATATATATATATATATATATATATATATATATACTGCTACTGTACATTTCTTGAAATATTCATTCTTTTTTACCACAATAGTCACTCTACACAGTTTACAAAGGGTTTTCTTGGGTTTCCCCCAAACATTGACAATTCTGTACAGTTTATGAGACATGCAGTATGTGCATGCTAGTCCTGTGTGCATCTAATCTCCCTTCCACACAAAGAGATTAGATCTGATTTTGGTCTCTTCCCAGTTCAGTCCTCCATCCCACATCTGTCTCTCATTCTGTTAATTGATAAAAGTGTAGTTTTTATTTAATAATTGTCTCCTTTTCATCAGTGAAAAAAATGTTATTGATGACAGCTTTGACAAGAATTACTTGTCAATGAAATGAATGAATGAAAATGAACACTGCTCTCCATGATGAATTATTGTGTGCTGGAAGAACATACACTACAGATTACAACTAAACAACTAAATATATAAAATAGCTATGAAACAATATCAAGCATTATGTTTATTCCACCCTGTTAATACACCCACTGTTTGTTCCTATACCTGTCAACAAAAAGGAGATCATCCTCGCCAAATGCTTCGATCCTGGCTGGCGTGGCATAACCCACCAAGAGAACAATGAGGCCTGCAAACAAGATCAGGGTACCAAACGCGAGACAGACCTGGCGGGGAGAAGAAGTTGCAGGATAAAAGAGAGACTGTTATGTTCTGTGCAGCAACACAAGTCTTGTTGCAAAATTACAGATCATTGCTTATATACAACACAATTATCCAAATAACAGCAGGTGAGATGGGGTTTTGTTTGAGCATGTTCACCTCACCTTCCAGAGTAAAGAGCTCCACCTGCTAGGCGATCTCTGAATCTGAAAATCTTCATCACGTTCCCAGATAGAAGCTGTGCACTCCTCATAAAACTGGATGAGACATCAGAGAGAGATTTTTTTTTGTACGTTCCAAATATGGAAACCCACAAGAGATCAAGATGTAAAACCCAAAGTTTCAAAAAGAAAAACAGTAAAGGGGATATGAGCCTCTCAAGATGAGGAGTTTGTGATAGAAGAGAATGGTTGATATTTGTCGAGGGATGTCCCATACTCATCTCTCCCTTTGTGTGTGTGTGTGTGTGTGTGTGTGTGTGTGTGTGTGTGTGTGTGTGTGTGTGTGTGCGTGTTGTACCTGGTGTAGGTAGGAGCGGACTCCATACTGCTGGCAGTTCCCGTTGGCTTGAGCTTGCTCAGCATACTCCGACCCACAGATCTCTGAGCAAGAAGTCATCCTTCACATCTGTCTACCTGCATGAGGACACACACCCATGCATGAATGCATGACTGCACACTTGATTCAAGAAACCACCCACAGGATTTGTGGACAAACTCTCTCTAGCATTTACCCATGCATAAACTGGTCCACACACATATTCAGTGCATTTAAATATATTCATACACACAAGCATGTACCCTCACACACACAGTGCCAGAAAGTTATGTAACAGTGTACTGGAGGCATGGCTGCCTCAGTACATTGAAATTAATGATGCATTCTCCTTGTCTGCTGTTATGAAATAAGCCATGAAATATTATATCGGTCCTCCTCATTAGATTTAATATGGTGTTGGCTAGATGCAGAGAGTGCTGACATGCACACAGTTAACCTTCATTTGTTTTCATATTGTGCTTCATGCAAAAATCATGATATCAAAACCCATTTTTTGGACTTTGCATCAAAGCTATGTATTTAGTCAGTTGCAGTTTACAGGGTTTCATCGAAGATATCAATTAACAGACATATAATGTATCAGGTTTTACATTCACATAATATATATTAAGTTTACAAAAATACAGATTAATTATTAGTATATCTCACAGTGCACGGGATGTTTATGTGGCATTTGATTCTGTAAATATAAAACCTTTTTTTAATGTTAAATAACAGGCACTAGAAAGTCATTCAAGGAATGTATCTGTCACAACTGTATATGCATTGTATCATACCGTATATTATACCTATAACTATGGCTGGGTGATATGGCTTGTAAATAACCTCTCATTATTCTTAGCCTATTCAATGATGATACGATATATATCTTGATATACATATTTTCTCTAAAATAATTGCAAATTCTCAAAATAGTGCAAATATATTCTTGTAGAATATTACGGCTTGCTGTCGATTGAACTATCCAGCAGTAAATAACAGGGCTGGGAGACATGGACAAAATCAAATACTATAATATTTTTTGACAGAATACATCAATATTGATATTGTGACAATATTGTAGGGATGACTATTCGTGCTTTCACAAAATATTCTAATTGTATTGTCATTGTCATTAATGTAGATATAATGACTAAGTGGGTTAAGGCAAATAATAGAACAACTAGAACAGTTGGGTTAGTCCAGGAAATTATGTCAGTTTACTTAAATGCAGCCTTTAAAACAAGGAAAAACACAATATAACAATATCCAAGACAATATCTAGTCTCATATCACAATATGAATATAATATCCATGTACCCAGCCCTACACTCTGTTTTGATGCTATACTTGCATCATGATAAAAAAAAAAAAAAATCACATAAAAAGACGATAAAACATCTACTCTAGGCAATGTTATTTTACACACACTTGCAATTCCCACAGTATCCATTAGAGATCCAGAGGCATTTCACAGCTCAGTGCCTCTATACAAACACACCTAACTATGTTTCAACTTTTTGTCAGCTCGCACTAAATCTCAACTGCTGTTTCAGTTGCACCACAGCAGAAATAGACCGGGGAACAGAAGTGGGAATAAAGCATTGATCCCAGTGTCTGCAATGTTTCTTGTATATGTCAAAAGAAGTAAAAAAAAAACAAAAAAAAACAAAAACACACCCATCCAAATAATACATTAATTTTCAATATGTTGTGGCTCAAAAGCAGCATCCTGCACTCTTATGACACACGTGACAATTGTGCTTCTCTAAACAAGGCAATATTTGTAATTGATTTGACTGACCAGATTAAATTTTGAAACAAAACCTGTCACTTAATAGGCTTTCTGGATCATCGGGATAGGTATGTACAGTAGATCAACTAGATCTAATTGGTGGTGTAATAATGTAAAATATAGTAGTAATGGTTAGACATCTCTGAAGAAAAAAAAGAATAACATTCAAGAGATATTGTCGACTTACTAAATACTGAATAAATTTGAGCTCAGGGCACTAATTATACAATATACGGGTGAGTATTAGTTAGAATTAACAGTACTAGTGCAATTAAGTGATGCAGGAGAAAATTTGAGGGCCCTATGCACAAAAGAGCACTTTTAACCTCAAGCCCCTGTTACCATCAATGTCATTACATAACTCGTGTTAAACCGTAGAAGAAAGGTGTCATCTGTAAGGTCTTAATTACATCATAAGTGTCTTTATTTTTGCTCATCATTGAGAGCTGACACGATCACATGTTTTGCATGTTGCTGTATATAGTCCAGTAAAGTGAATTTTGTTTACAGCCCAAAATCACAAGCTGGATTCAAAAGGCTTTGTAAAACATATAACCCTCTCTAATCCCTACACCATTGATTTAGGGTGATCTACTTCATTTGACTGATCAAATGTCAATCACCACAAAGCAGTTTTTCTGGGTTGTTGCACTATGTAAATATTTTATGTGGGTAATTTAAAAGTTAGCAGGACACTGCTCTTATGTTGTCATTCTATTCTGCACCTATTGTGTTTGTTGTCTGAACATCCTTGTATAATTGATAATACAGATTATATATGTTCAGAATGTGTTGAGTTGAAGAGTATCTCAAATCTATTTATTGCATGAATTTGTGCAGTCTATGTAAAATATCTGGGTTTCAGTCAGATAGCATAATCTCAGTGTGTCAAGTAAAATGCTGCATTGAGATGAGACACAGTGTTCTCTGATACCTCATGTTAATCCATTACTGCTTAATTTGTACCTGCTGAGGACTCTCATGAACATCTGGCTCGGCCCAGATGCTGTGAAGTCTCTCTGTACCCATATCTGCATATAATAAAGAAAGTTTAAATATTCAACATCCAGCCAAAAAATACTAAAAAATCAATATGGAAAAATGGAAAATAGCTAATTATAAACTGCAATTACTTTCCAAGTTGTGAAAACTCCACTGAGGCCTAATTTATTTTCATTCAAACTTCAGTGTGAAAGCAAAGAAACTAAAACAGAAGGAGGGGTCATTACATTACTAATCAACATTATATGCTCCAGACTTTGGTGTCAGTTCTATTGAAGCTTATGGGACATACAATGTCAATCATGCTATTTGGAGACCTACAGCGAATAAAAAATGCACACAAATGCACAAATCAGTCAGTATGTTGAAGGCATTTCTTCATCAAAGGACACACGATGTAGATATGTTGGATTTTAGTGTGTTTCTCCATGCATCTCCCATAAACTTCAATAGAACTGGCACCAAAGTCAAGCGAGCATAGAATGTTCTTTAGTGATGCAATGACCCTTCCTAATTTTTTAGTTTCCTTGTGTGAAACGTGTGTGATTGGATATATGCATTTTTATATTTAGGCTATTCTGGCTAAATTGCGGTCAGCATATTTTAGTTTGCAATAAAACGTTTTTGAAGCAACCTAAAATTTGCTTCAGTGCTCATGGGTTGTAATTAGTGC
>JAJHUR010139428.1:6497-34212 GCA_027495735.1 Lutjanus campechanus
GCTTTAAAATTCATAAGTAGAGTATTTACTGATGTATTTTATGACTTAGAACAAAATGTGAAAATGTCTTGAGCTTGTGTTAACCACACAAGGGAACTGGAGAGAGAATTTTTTGTGTATAAAAAAAAACCAAAAACAAATGATAAAACAGCACATGCTGTTTAGTATATAATGTACAAACTGCAGTTTTTATTCAGACTTTCTGTTCAGGGTTGCTTTACTTTGCCAAGTTATTAAGTTATTGAGCTTTAATGGTGTATCAGTTAAGGTCCACACCAGCCAAAACAACTGTACAGTGTGTGATAGTAATAAGACATTAGAACCTTTGTATATATATAATTATATATATAATTCTTGGTCAACTTAAGTTTGGATTAGGGATCTTATATGACACAAGAGTAGTTATGTGTATGTAATTTTTAGTTGTGAGCACCTGACAAAGACCAGATTGGTCAAAATATGTCAAGCCCCATGCTCCCCAGATTACACAGTTTCTCTCCATTAGGTAATGGTAAAGTGTTTTGACTTTTTGAGTGTCTTTACTCTCTGAGCGAGTTGAGATTAGGGACCCCCAAGGGTGCTGAGTGAAGACGACGTCTGACAGCAGAGTGCAGCAGCCTGCCCTGCTGCTGCTCCACGCTGTTCTGGTAGTTCACCATCAGCACCAGCAACAGGAATAACAGCTGGCACACACAGTGCTGCAGAAAAGATGCAGGACATAATTAATAAAAAAAAAAGAGACTCTGCTGGAGATGAATTGCCTCTGAGTTCTAAAGTTTGTTTTTATTCTTACTCTCATTAATGACCGGAGTGCTCGGACTTTGCGGGCCTCCTCTTTAGCCTGTAGCAGCCCGTAGCCACATGGTGGCCGAACCTTCCCGCCATGCTCTCCAAATGCCCTCACCACGGTGGTCTCCTGAGCTAGCTGGTCCTCCACCTCTGGGTCCACAGGCCTCCACAGTGCTGTGTAGATCAAGGTCTGCACACACACCTGAGCAAGAAAGAAGGAGATGCACATCAAAGGAATTATCCCCCAAAGAGCTAAGAAGTGAGTTAATTAGACGACACGATCCAACTCACCTTCAGAGGTTCGAGCAGCAGAGCAGAGGTGAGGAAGGCAGAGACAGCTGATACCAACCACATGAGGACTACCGTTCTGGAAAAGAAGCTGCCGTAGAGTCCAACTACAGCCAGGCAGGCTCCCAGCAGCATAGCCACCAGGGGATAAATCACACACAGTGCCCAGGGAGAGAGCAGCCAGCTGGGCTGACCGCGAGCAACACCTATGATTGAGCAACAGATATGAGTGCTAATCACACCAGATCACCAGATGTTAATAAAAAGACGCCAATTTGGTATTTACAGGATGTTTTTTATCCCATCATCTAGTAAAGTGTTTCCCAACTTGCAGTTGTACCACAGAGTTATTATAATGCCAGGGAAAACATGGAAAGATGGCAAAGAAGTTCAACTATGATGATTAAAATATATATATATATATATATATATTAAAAGTCTAATTAATTAGTTATAAAGTGAGCAGTTGAAATTGTTTGTTAAAGGATAAATGGTTGAAATGCATAGCCTAATGTAAACAGTTTAAATAGTTATCTAAAAATAAGATAAACTACAGTTTAAAATACAGTAACCAGCTAAAAATTATGAAAATGGTTGAAATAGTGAGCTAAAAGGAATGGAGGCACAGCATAATGAAGAAACAATTCAAGTAAAAATAAATGATTAAGGCTGTAAATACTTAAGTAAAAGTAATAAATAAATGGCAGTTGAAATACAGTAACATAACTAAAAGTGATGGATAAACAGTTGAAATAGTACTGTAAGCTAAAAGGAGTGGTTAATTGAAAAAATAACTTGCTAAAAGAAATGGATAAATGGTTGAAATAGCTCAAATGAATGGATGTACAACTCAAATAATTAAAAGTCATGAATAACCAACTCAAATTGTTTGATAAAAGTAATGGAAGTAAAGTCAATGGGAATGAGACGGCACCAACAGTGAGTTGGCCATTCTTGGAGGACACCCACCATGACCTGTACACTGTTACAACTCATACATAGTGCAGTTTAATTTCAATTTTAACCTGGTCGGTTAACACTGTTGTATAGTGGGCTGTAACAGCAAATCGCACAACCAGCGATCAATTAATAAAACAATAAATCATGGTATTGCATTTCATGCTTTCCTAACATTGAGATTAACGAGGTCAGCATTGCTACGAAACACTGAATGGTTTGGGTGGCGGCTGAATAAAGTGATAATGTTTGCATTTGTAAGCCTAATTTTACTAATGAAGTAACTTCACACAACCATGTTGTAACATTACCTTTATTCTCCTCTGTGGGCTCTACCTCTGCCTCTGTGTTCATTAGATAGTTGTTAGATCCTGCGTTGTTATGCTGAACATCCTTACTGACAGTTAGGGCACAAAATTAGCACCAGCCATCAGCACAAATATGGTCAAATATACAAGTGGCTGGTGGATTTGCTTCACTCTCCTGCCAAAATGAATAACGTAATCCTTTGATCATGTGTCTCCAGCGCTGACATAGTGACAGTCGAGATAACGTGTCTGGCTATGCCAGACTCTGTCTCCTAGGGATTGCAATCATGAACCAATTTCAGTGTTGTGATATATTGCCATGTTGCCTCTGTTGATAACTTTTCTTTACAGGCCTTTGTCTTTCACATGTACTTTCTGCATTTCTGATGATGAACGATTGACAGATGACAGATGACAAATCATCTAGTGACAAATATATGTATAGTGACAACTAGTGAGCTAGGATAAGTGGTTGAAACAGATACTAAAGCTACTGAATCTACAGCTGAAATAGATCAGTGGTTGAAACTTCCCTTTCAAATTAGCTGACTGACAATTTGATTGCATCAAAACATTACTGAAATTATATCCACTTTAATACAATCAATAGTGTTAAATAACATTTTAAAATTCAGTTCCAATGAACACAGTTGGAAACTGTCAAATTGGATGAAGAGGCACTCGAGTTATGCAACAGAGCCGTGTGGGTGCGTATAACAAAAAGCTTGGAAACCACTGGTCTAGTACCTATGCGTGTGGTGGAGGAGGAGCGTGTGGAGTCAGGAGAGGGGCTCGGCAGAAAGGTGCTGGCCACGGAGTCTACAGATAGCATAGAGGGACACTTGTAGAGTCCTGCCCCATCCACGGACTGTGGATCTGGCTTGTGGATCTCTGCACCGTACAGAGACTTATCATCACTCTGCTCTGACCAACTGCTGCAGGAGGTGCTCCGTCTAAAAAAAACACAAAATCCTAGAAGAGTTTTCAACGCAGAAGTGCATAAAATGGCATTTGCATGACTCACAGAAGCGACCCTTACGTGTTTGAGAGTGAGGAGGTGGTTCTCGGGGAGTCCCGGCCGCTGTCTGAGTTGCTGTTTGTTATATCTACTGTGTCCTCTGCTGCTGCTATAGACATCAGCAGATCCTCCTCTGGTTTCGAGTACAAAAAATACACAATCAGACTCGTAGACACACTGAATCTATCCAAATATTTCCCCGTCTGAGACTGTTACTGTTACTGCACTGATTTTCTCGTTGATTAAATTGTTGTGAGGCAACCACCAAATCAGCGAACGCAATTTACCGGAAATCTTAAATGCTTGCCTCCAGGAGGCTGTTCAAATTATGCTAACCGTGGATGGTAAAATCACATAGCTCTAGTTATCCAGCAACAGTCTCCACTAATTTGTCCGCCGTAACTGTTATTTTCAAACATCTGTAAACTTTGTCCTCACCACCACAGAATGCTCGCATCTTAATATTAATCCAATTGAGCAATTGGTGGTTGGGGATGGCTTTTAGGATGTACACGATTAACAAGCCCTGATTTCCCTTCAGTGAATATTTGAATTTCTTAATTTATCTGAACAGTTTCTCACCAGACAGCGTCAGAAGTGTTGTCAGATTGTGGTTATGAGCTTGCACTAAATTGGAGTTAATGGTGGGGACCTTTTCGTCGAGTGCAGCATGGGATTGGTGAGAACTGGAGATGTCTTTTGAAAGGGGAGAGCGAAGAGCACTCGGTGGGTCAGTGGAGGAGGGTGAAGCCAGACGGAGCTGCATCAGGGCCTTTTTTCTCCTCAGCTGCCGTATCGGGCCGAGAGCAGGTGAAGCCTTGCGGGCGTCGGGGGCCGGGATTGTCTCGGTGAGGCATGGGCCCACCGGAAGATTGAGGAGGCTGTCGCAGGACGGCCATGTCCCCATGCCCTCCTCCTGACATGCTCCATCTGTCTGGGGAGCCAAGCCAGACGCAGCCCAGAAATCCAGAATACTGGAGTCAAACGCTTTGCTCTCTAGTAGCTACAGAAACCAGAAGGACACTTAATTAGACAGGAGGCAAACGGTAATTAATTGTGTGTGTTTATGTGTGTGTGTGTGTGCTCTCACAGATGAAGGACTGTCCCTGACTGGGCCGGAGGAATCTGGCAGAGACAGGAAAGAAGGGCCGGAGAGCCCTGATTGGCCGAGGTAGACGTCCATCTCCACAGAATGACAGACAGGAGAAGGAGGAACAGATGTGTCCATGGCTACCTGAGGTACACACACACACACACACACACACACACACACACACACACACACACACACACACACCTGCTGCCTGAACATTTCTGAGTGTACATTCAGATAAATAGGAAACACTCACTTGAATTGTTTCCATACTGAGATAAGACTGTTTGACAAACAAAGTTTAGACGAACGTCAAATACATCACTGTAGTGACCTCTAATCAGTCACTGAAAACTGACGGCACGAGCAGACAGCAGCTAACCCCACCAAAACTCCACATACGTACCTTTGTAAAATGAACACAATTTGTCAAACTCAGAGGAGGGACCAAGACATTGTTTTGTAAGTCTCAACTCTTTACCCTCAGCTCCCAAGTCAAGACTGTTCCAAGTCCTAAACTTTGAGTTTCGAGTCTTGAACAAGTCATAACACGCTCTTCAGCAGATGTAATGCCATTTTAACAAAAGAGTCTTAACTCTCTGTTCTTTGTGCAGCTTCTAATGTTGAACAAAGTTGGAAGTTCTTGTGTCACCTTCTGTAATTCTGACCAGCAGATATAGCATACTGCTATTTGTTTTTTTGTTTACCAACACAGCACATTTTGTACGTGAACAAAATTTGTTCTTTGCTGCTTGCTCCTTTACTTGATTGGATCCTGTCGGATTGGTTCAAACAAAGTCGATCTGGGGAATTAAGTGTCGACTTGCTGGGAATAAAAAGCGTTTGTGTCCAAAATTAACTTTTTGACTCACCAGCAAAGCATATTTTTACCAGGCAAAATGTATGCATATTGGGGATGACTTTACGATTTAATTATTAAGAAACGGTGCAGTCAGACAAGTTGTACCTAAATGCACAATGAAGTCCCAGTCCCTGTGTGTATATGTGTGTGTGAGCCAAACTCCAATACAGACAGCAGAAGACAGAAGCAACGTGCCCATAAGGCTACCTTTGAATCTTTGGCCTTGGGGGACGATAAAAAATATTTTCAAGCCAGTGAGTCTGACTTAAGTTTAAGTCCTGTGACTTGAGTCCACACCTCTGGTCAGATTAAGTCATATCCAACTGATTCAGGTCTTTTGAGAGCAGTTCTTTCAACAGTTTGATGTTTGCATTGAAGTAAAGCAGCTTTAAGTTGTTTTAAGTTACCTGATTGTGAGCTTTTCTAAACAGGAAACAGAGGAAACACTGGAGAGGAAACACCAGGACCGCAACAGTCATCCCCACGGCAACCGTCTCTATGTTGACCAGCAGCTGGGCTGACACCGGTCCACTTGTGGCAAATGGACAGAAATGACTGTTATCCTGTCAGCTCTGCAGAATCTACTGACAGACTGGTTTATATCTGGAAAATCTCAAATTCAATTCCATGACATATTGCAATATTACGGCAACACTTTCTACGATGCCCATGTCTATAATGCCTTATAAACATACATATAATATGTAAAAGCACCCAATAGCCACATTATAATGCATTATAGCAGTGAATATAATGCATCATACAATGATTATAATGTTTTAAAACTATGAGAATCATAATCCACAATGATCCTGCAAAAAGTGAAATATTGTGAGACTTATTGTTACCAGATTAGTCATTATAAAATACTTTTAATGTGTTATGATTATTGGTAAAAAGCATTATGAATATGAGTGCCTCAACTATATATTTGTTCATAATGCATTATAAAGAAAAGGTGTAATAGAAAGTGTTACTGGTTTGTATAATAATTAGAGGAACATTAAAAAGTACATTAATTTATAGGAACGTTATGTAACAATAGCAATAACTACATTATCTGATGTTTGTTATGGTATTAATTTCCTGCCATGAAATATTTTGGGGTTTATATTGAGGCCCATAAGCCATCCTACCTGTGGCCCTTGGTGCCAACAGCCCCGTACCACAGAGCCCCCAGGGCCAGGTAGAGGTGCAGCAGGAGGGCACTGCATGTGACCCTCTGAGCCCTGGTGAAACGACTGTGGGCAGGGCGCTCCCACAGCGACAGCCACAGGTGGTGCTCAACCATCCGGAACATCAGCTGAGAGGCGAAGACCCGACGAAACTTAGAAAGCTCCTCGGGGCCTGGGGAGGATCGATTGAAAGAGAGAAGTTGTGAGGAAAAATACAGCCACACAGCCACCAGACTTCAGTATTAACAAAAAGACATCATCGGGACACTTTCAAAGAGAAATATAACCGCTTATTCTAGTTTTTTTGCTACGACATGATGCAACAAATAGATTCTGCAGTGTGTTAGGAGTATCTATAAGCTCACATGAGGCTAGAACTTCCTTCTCCACAGTGCCGTTCTTGTGGTTCTCCACAGACAGCCAGTCCTCCAGCAGGAAAAAGAACATGTGGTCTGTCTGAGGGTCCCAAACCACCACATGCTGCACGTACCAGGACGGGTCCAGACCTACATTTACACATACACATATACAAGTGAGAACATGGGTTTGATCTTTTTTTTCCATGACAGAGCTGTGGATGGAGTTATTTTGGGATGAAAAATTGGATTACTCATGCCTCACACATGTATAAAGCCACATAAACTGTATGTATGTAGACACACACACACACACACACTAAGATCAGTTTTTGGTCATTTGGTCTTGTACTACATTTTAAAATTGTATTTCTTAATTTAGAAAAATGAGCCAAAATATCTATCTGGAGAGTGAGCTATGTCTACTAGTTTCCAATGCAACTCTAATTCCAAAATTTCTTTGATTATTAAATTATTTCACCATAAGTTCACTAATTTAAAATTTTTGAAAAAAAAGCAGATACCAATAAACAAACAATACCAATACTTTTAAAAGGATTGTATTCTTGCAGTTCCCATATACCTGTGTTATCGTGCCAGATGCGAATTTTCCAGACCTCTCCCAGGTTGTCATCAGTCTCCAGGTGAAACTGGTCCAGGCTGCCACGCTGAAAGGCTCCGTCCCTCTGCAGATGGCGAGACCCGCTCTTGTTCACACCGTACAGACTGATGCCAACATGGGCTGTGGTGCCTGACGAGTCATACACCTCAGTATTAATCATTTTCATCAGGTTTCTGTGGAAGCCCTGAGAGGCAAGCGAGAAAAATAAATATCTCGGAGATCTATTTTCTAAGTCTGAACTAAATTATTTTTTCCTGTGTTTTTGACACAGGACATGAGATGGCAAAAGGTTTTTCCAGAATAATCTTTCAAAATCTTTCATTTTCTCAACTGTAATACAGGTGAAAAAAAAGGTTTTGGTAGATGAAAAACATTTGTGTTTACAAGGATCATTTTTTAAGTGTTTGTTGTTGTTGTAACACTCATTTTGACCACAAGAGGCAAAGTGCCTCTAGCCTATGTTCTAAATAGGACGAAAAGCAAGTGACTTTTAATTCCTCCATGCACTCTAAACACAGGGTACATGTATATGGTGTGTTAGGTTTTTTTAAAAACCTGTTTTCACCACAGGCAGTATTAGTTTCTGAAGAGCCATTGTGAAGCTCATTGTGACAGCTCACTCAGCTCTTCAGTTGCAACCATTAAATATTTAAGCACCCAAGTAGTGACAAATGAGGTTCACAGCTCACTGTGAACAAGATTCAACTTCATCCAAAGACAAAAAGTAAATTATCTCAACAATGGTTTATAGGTTGGCAAAAAAAAAAATCATGCTAGCAAAACTTTTTTTTTTTCAGATGGCAAAACTCCCCCCGTTTCATTTTGTAAAGAACTTCAGAATATTATCCTGGCAAAAGCATTTTGCACCTGTTCTGAAGTCACAAACACGGGAGAAAAACATATTAGATCAGAAAATGGATCAACGGAATTATTTGTTCTCTCTCGCCTCTCAGGACTTCCGCAGTTTCATAAATTCAAACATAAAATTTGTATTTATTATTTCTACTGTCTTCACTTCAGGTCAGTTTTATATTATATTGACTCGTCCTTGGCTGACCTGCTCCTCGCCTCCAGCCGGTCTTGACCAGCACTCTGTAGTGGTACAGCCCCTGTCGGCCACACAGAGGAACCTGGCTCAGTCTCAAACTGTCCAGGTGGTCCAGTTTATGGGCGATAAGCCCCACCAGCAGGTGAATCAGAACCAGGACAGCGCACACGATCGCCACCACCATGTTACGCATTGGACCGCCTGACTGCACAGATAACAACACATGGATGGAAGTAGAAGGGGAACAGCCTGTTGATGATGATCTTTTTGTCTAATCCTAATTAATTGTCAATATATTAAAAAATAATATACATAAATATAAATATAATGCTTTGTGTTCTCACATACCGGTGGCAGCAGAACAACGGCCCCAGGATGAACAAACAAACTGGCCCCAAACATGGTGAGGTGTTGGGTGAGACAGTGTGCTTCGTGGAGCGTGCTGCCCTCCAGTGGCTGCAGACCCTCACTGCTCCAACGCCTCTCCTTCACACTGTAATACTGGCACAGAGAGCTGAACACACACATCGACACGAGGACAGGACCGCCGTCGACCAGAGATGAGGTCAGGTTGACAGAGAGGGGCCTGTCTGTCCCGTTTAAACTGCGATGGAAGAATATTCAGTCTTAAAAAGCACTCTGTTATTCAGCAAAGGGAGCAATCAAACAGAAAAGAGCTTTGACTCACAGTGGAGACAGAAAGATGGATTCCTCTTTTGAGGTGGTCGGAGCAGAGAGAGTGAGAGCCCACTCTCTCACCAGGGAATCCTGGGATGCATTAGTCCCCGGCACTGTAGAGCTCACTTCTATCTTGACATGTCCCAGACTCACTGGAGTAGCTCCTAGATATGTATAATGCAGGTTGAGAACAGCCTTTTTAATTTATAATTCATGTAAAAACTCACACATACATACCGTAAGGTTAATTAATAATCATGTAGGCATCTTATTATCAACCGTAAAGATAGTTCACTCTCATTATTCAGCAAATGACCTGACACATCCTGAAATGTCATGTGTTGACCAAAACTTCACTGAAGTGTCACAGCCACTGTCGATCGATTCTTAAAATATATTCCTACTTAAATATAAAATCTGGCACTCGTTAACTTGTTTTTGCTGCCCTCTAGTGGTAGTAATTTCCACTGCAGCTCTTTTTTCTACAAACTAAAACTTAAAGTGGCTCTAATTGATATTATTATATAACACTGTATCACATCATAATGTGAAAAACAACCCCTTGCCTTTACAGAGTTTTAGTGAGTTAAGCTCATTGTTAAGTTAGTTGACCAACAACTTTACTGTTTTGGTCTCGTAGCATTGTCTCCAGCTGCAGCTGTTTTCAACAAAAAAGCTCTAAAAACTCAATGTACCCTACATGCAAACAGAAGACAGACACATTTTAGCAACTAGCTGCAAACAGTGGAGCATTTAGCAGTAAAGAAGGCCGATATTTTTCTCAAAATATTTTTTTTCTCAGAAGTTGGTGGAACCGAAAAACAGAGCGAAAAGAAGAGTGACTACTGCACTTAAATTTAGCAGGTGACCAGATGTCCAAATGAATGATGATGTTGCACAACAGCTGGATGTAAAAAACACTGTTTGCTGAAGAGTTTTCCATATCAGCTTAAAATACCAGTGTGTAGGGTTTAGCTCACCACCATTCCAGTGGCAAGCTTGCAGACTGCAACTAACCCACCTCACCCTCCCCTTCCAAGCATGTAGGCCAGGGGTACGCAACTTTCACTATTAAAAGAGACATTTTTGTCCAAAACAAAACAAAACAAAACAAAACAAAACAAAACAAAACAAAAACTGTCTTGAGAGAGTCTCTTCCTAAGATTTGGATTTGGACTCCACAGCTAGCCTGGGGAGACTCAAGACAAACCATAGGTACATGGGTACATGGCAAGAAAAAACAACGTATAAAGAAAATAAGACCAAATGTTTATTAACATTATATCTAAGTGCAAAAGTTTAAGATCTCGAAAAACAGGATAGGTCCAGATAAAGATAAATAATGTACTGTACCTGGCAACAGGCTGAAGTTGAAGGAGACATATAAACCTGCATTTTCATCAAGTCCATCCACAGCTTTGACTGTCAGGTTCAACCTTCCTTCAGTTGGCAGTGTTACAGTAAGACATGTCCCATTCTCACCTTCACCTAACCTCCCATCTCTACCTCCATTGTCATGATCCACAGGGTATTTGTTGGGCAGGGTGACCCGTATGGCCTGTTCAGGGTTCAGATCCTGAATGGGTATGGGTTGGCCCTGAGTTGTGGTGAGCTCCATAGCAACCAGAGAGGTGGAAATTGGAGGTTCGGCAGCAGTTAGCAAAGGGTTGGATCCCAATTCTGCATCCATACCGAACAGCACCTGCATCACCTCAGACTTCTGACTCTTCAGGTGATCAGTAAGGGAGGTGGGGATATGAAACTGACATGGGTAAGAACTCTTTGATTCATTACTTGATAACTGAGAGGGGATGGTCTGGATTTGGTTGGATTGGTGAGTGCAGAGGAGGTCAGAGGGGTCTCCATTGAAGCCTACTGTATTGATATGAGGGGTGGAAAGAGAAAGGGGTGCCTCGCCATGAACATGTGACTGCATCAGAGAGCGCATCAGGGCCCCTGCAAAGCCCAGCGTCGACAGGACTGTTGTGGAAGCTGACTGCAGAGTGCTCGAGTAGGTTGGATGAGAACTGGATGCACTGACAGATTCAGAAACAGCAGCCAGTGTGCTACCTGGAAACACAGAGAACACTAAATATTCACCCACTCTGTCAAGTTCACAATCAGTACATGACCGTTTAATGTAGAAGATGGTTGTTGACCAGCACCTATGATGCTAAGAATGTTCCGTCCTGTTTCAACAGCTGACAAAACACCAGGACTCATCTGTTCCTCCATTAAATGGATCATCTTCCCCACAGCTTCCAGAACCTTCTCCTGGCAGTTTTCACATACCAATTCACTTGGAACAGCCTTGAGAAAAAAGACAAAATTAAGTTTGAAAGGTATAAGAAGAATTTTGAGAAGCATGCAGTCCAGCTCTAGCCTGGGAACCAGACTGAGATTATGTTTTCATTCCCCCCCAATCCTTTTGGACAAAATTCCACCAGCCTTGGATCTGGTCAGGCCAATCACAACCATTTATTTAAGATGGGGTGGGTTCTATAGAGTGATTGACAGAGGAGGATTGCTGGTCCTGATTTCAAAAGTCACATGTCACATATTTTGATGCACTGATTGGTTGTGGGTCTATCCAATTGTGTCCAGCTAGCAGGCCCATCCATCACAATGCCTCAACTCCAAAAACCAGGCAGCTGCCATTTTGTGTCATGCTTTTAAACAAGACTCATGAAAATCAGGTAAAACTGTAAAACAAGGCAGTGCTGATCAAATATGTTTTTCCAAAACATATTTTAGTGCACTGTTAAGGTGTAATACAAGAACAATTGTAACCAGCCGGTCACAATTCTGTGCCCTGTTTGGAAACGGACCATGCACTGCTCCATCACACATTTCATTGCTCTGACTGGCTGTCGATCACTTTTTGTAGCTTTTTAGCAATTGCATCCAGAGGTATTTTGGTCTGTGCATTTTGTTAACGCCCCTTGGAAATCAAAAATGAACAGAGAAGTTACAAACTAATTCACAAATGTGAATAGTTTGCTGATGCCAGGCTAACTGAGTTCTGTTGTGAAATTGCTTTCTTGTCATTTTGGTCTCTTTGTTTGTCTGTGCATGAATTATTGCAGGCATTGTTATCAGCATGTTCCCAACAGATTAAAATTCTCTTTATGTTTGATATGAGAAAATGATAAAGAGACAATTACTTACAGTAGCCTGTGACAATGCTGAGCTGATCAGATCAACATCCAGTAAAGAGGACACAGGGAGAGAGGCAAGGGCTTCGGTCACATTTTTGCGGATCGCCCTTCTGTCCATGACCTCCCTGGCAGTCTGTCCAGACTCCATCTGTGGACAGATGGGTGAAACTCATTAGTTAATATTCCGAGTAAATGCAAACGATTCAAGATTCTCACACCACTTTGCTCATAATCTTTAATTATTCTGGTATGGATAGCAGCCAGTTAATCATTTTTTCATGTCATTTCACTGGCAAATGAGACTCGCTGCTAACATACTACCTGATTGAGCTGGCTGGTGAGGGCAATTGAAAAAGGGATGATCTCTTGGGGGTTGCCATGTTGGACTAAAGCCCACAGCTCTGTCTGGCTCTTGTTTCTGAGCCACTGACTGGCAACTTCGTCCCTCACAGGACTTTCAACAGTCAAAGTTCTGTAGACAAGAGGAGAAAATTCGCTAAAACATGACAAGACGCAATACTTTTGAATGTGTTTGTGATTTGTTTTTGCCATATTCAACTGAACAATGAAATAACAAATTGTCTTTTAAATTTTCTGATTTTGGATTCCCTGTTATATGAATAGAACAAATGGCACACTGATTCATTTGGCATGATGCTAAATGATTTTTATTTTGGTGGCATGTGTTGCACATAAGAAACTGAATTGCTGTGATGTTCCTTTTGTTCTGGTTGCATCAAACCCTGGCAGCTATACCTATTTAGAGCGATGACCTTTGCCCCCAGATGATCTTCTACCAGCAGTATAATTGTGATAACTGACATGCTTCTTTCTGTCACAAGACTTCCCATTGGAACCAAGCAGCCAAATGTTGAGCGAGTACCCCTTGTGAGAAAAATTCAGACATAAAAGATTAAAAAACAACCAAAAAAAAACCAACAACAACTTAAGTTTGACATGAAACATACATGGATCACATCAGGTCAGGATTGCACTTTATTGACACTTTGTAAGTCCCGCCCCTTCTGGAACCTCAGTCAGCTTCTTCCTTTCCTGTTTCCTTAGATAGGCTATGTGCTAGGCTCAATTGTGCTGAAAAGAAAACCAAATGTTAGCAAAAACACAAGCTAACTAGCTAGCTAGCTAATCTACATCAATCATTAGCTAGCTAGTTGGCTTAAGATGTGACTGTATATTGCTTTTACAGGTCCTCCAGTAACATTGTTTAACCATCTACAAAATTTGTTTTTCATTTAGCATATCTAAGTGTAGGAACCCGGAGAGGAGAAAGTTGTCTGAAGTTCGGCCTGGGACCGAGTTTGTTCGACTGTTATTGGAACACAGAGAGAAAAGGGTGGGACCTAAGAGGGCTCAATAGTTTGTTAATAGCTGTAACTTGAGGCCTGTATTCACCTATACAGAGTGAGCAGGGGGCACACTGTGCCAACTGGCTGGCATGGCGCTACCTGGAAGGTATAGATCAGCTGAGAGGTACTGCTTTCATCATCTTGCCACCCTGCCAGAAGAGAACAGATGTTAGTGAAACACAGTCAAATTGTTGAAGACGTATTTGACTTGTCAAATCAAAACGTTTGCAGGATGACTGCTCCCTTTTCCTCATAGAGCACGTCAAAGATATTGATGCAAATTGGATTTTGTAACAGGAGTACTTTCCAATAACGCAGTGTTACCTGAGCAGTTGTAGGTGACAACTGTCTCCAGCAGACGTATATCTGACTGTGGACTAAGATCACACAGGCCTCCATGTGGCGGACTGTTAGGTAATACAGTCAAGCTGGCACTGCCCCGCTGTCTTCTGTCAGGCTGAGATACATTGAGAACGAAGGTATAACTTAACCCCGGCTGCAGGACACCTGAATGCACCACCAAGTTTCTCCCTTTAGAGGTAGAGACTTCGTCAAGGTCGAGGGTTATGCCAGTCTGGTCCTCAGCACTCCATTTGTACTGTGAGAAGACACATGAATCATAATCAGTAAACGTCAATTATTGTCTGCATATATTTCTCTGTTGCAAATACCAAACCACTGTATTGTTAAATTATCCATCTAATTAAGCAGTACTAAGATTGAATATAGATTAAGCTGTCTAACCACAAATTAGTTCTCTAAACAGATAAACACCAAAATTAACAACATAATGAATAACAGCAGAGACTGTGGGGGAGAAAACACAGTGCAAAGTGGTTTTTCTTTCCACTTGTTCTCCCATTGCATTTTCATGTCATGTTTTTTAAAGGTCAAGTATGTAACATTTACAAGGATTTCTTGTCAGAATATGGCAGAAATGGAATATAGACTAATATTATAATATATAATATGTGTATAGTCACGTGAAAATGAGAATCATTGTGTTTTCTTTGCTTTAGAGCTGTTTAAGGCACAGGTCCTCTTCCATGGAGGCCACCATGTTGCCTCTACTGTAGCCCAGAATGGACAACCAGTCACTGGCTCTATATACAGCCTTTCATGTTTCTTGCAAGTTTCGTGGCCACCGTAGGTTCTCTTACATGCTTGGAAGGGGAATGTGATGCAAGGTGTTTGCAATCTGCATGCTCACCACAAGATGCCACCACATCCCACACCTGGTCCTTTAAAAAATGTTTTGCCTTTCACGATAATTTTTGCCTTTACTTTCAACATTTGCATTTGAATCTTTTGACAAAAATTGATGAAATTTGATTTACTTGAAGTCTAAATAATATAAAAAATGCCCCTTTAACCCTTTTAGATGACATCCCCAGTCATAGTGTGCACCTATTTAACAGGTTAAACATCTTCTCTTGCTGTAGAAAAATAATAGGAAGTGTGCTTATGTAGGCTTGACCAACCAGTTTCAACCAATAATATGACATCCATCCATCAATCAATCTTTTAGCAGCACCGCACTCAGATTTATTAATTAGCTAGCTAGCAAACAACATGGGTCGCTCTCCATGTTTGTTATAACATGCCCACTTTCAAGTGAAATTCCTAAACAGTTTCACTCAGAAATACAGTACGTTTCAATACGGAAGTTAAAATGTTATGTCAAAATGCTATTTCATCTGGACTTCTAAAAACGACTTTACATGTAAGCCGAAAGTCAGTAGCAGAATCATTACCCAAGCCTGGTCATCACACTGTTCACATTGTCCTGAGAGGACAATGGGGCTGGTGTAACTTATGTGGTGAGGGGAGGACAGAGGAGAGCAGGACACACATTCCACAGTCACGGGAAGCACAGGAGCTTCACACACAGTCACCTAAAGCCAAGAGACAGAGAGGTATGTGTGGTAAGTGTCTTGTTTGGCTAAATTTGTTGATGGGTCTATGGTAAGATCTTCTGCAGTTTTATGGAACTTTTCTCAACTGATCTGCTGGTACAAGAGAAAGACAGTGAAAATCAATTTTAAAGTGATAAAGCATGCTTTTGTGGGGGAATGGAATGATAATGTGGGTAATACTCACCGTCTGGTTGACAGAAGCAGGTCTCCTCCCTGCTTTGTGTACAGTAAGAGTGAAGATGTAGACTGTTCCTGGATGCAGCTGTGTGCTGAGTAGAGTCATTTTACCACTGTTACCCCCAATGGGCTGCTTTACGTAATGAGACTCAGTGGAGTTCTGAAAAAACAAACCCAGGTGTTAGTCACACCTACGCACATCTCAAGTAGGGAGATGACTGTGTATCAAATAATTAATGCTACCACTTTTACTGCTTTCAGTTTTTGCATTCATTTCTCAATGTTCCCCTCCAGACACATTTTTAAAGTATGTACTTTGCTATGATTAATATTTTGCAGTTTTCCCACAAAAAGAGTTTTTAAAATGGGACTGCAAGAACATCTACCCTTTGTTAGTGAGAAATGCTGGATCTGGCTATGCATTCTGCCCTTGTGCTAGGTTGACTGGTGAAAGAGCAGTGCACATCAAGATGGCTTGCATTAGCATTAGAGGAAACGTCAGAGACAGTCAAAACGTGGGGTATGTTTGAATCTAAGATTTTAGGTACCTCTTCAGTGACAAATTTTGCACAGATACAAGTCAGCATAGTAAAGGTCACACATTTTAGGGAACATTAACATAAGAAAAACATTTTTTGAGCGGAGGAGATCTTTAAATACCTCTTTATACAAATAATAGCAATTAATATAAGATTACTTTACCAGTGCCGTAAAGGTCCAGTCATATTGCAGTATATCTTCAACTCCGCGCTCAATATCGGGGTCATTGGACTCAGATCCATCCAGGGTGAGATCACTGTGGCTGGACCACAGTTTGTGTGAGCCTCCCTTGATGACAGCTACCAGTGGGGAGTGGAGCACTGTAATGGTGGTGTTTCGTTGAACAAGAATAGGAGTTCCCTTGAGTGAAACGCTAAATACCAGGCAATACTGCCCCACATCAAGAGTATGCTTTGGGAGTAAGAGAATAGGGGAAGTGGCATCTACCTGATCTCTCAGTATGACTTTGTTACCTGAGAATTTTAAGTTGGCATTCGTGCAATCGGCCCCTTTGAATATCTCCCATAAGTAGGTGGTTTTGTAAGCGGTGCAGTTTATATCAACATGTGCTTCCAAAAAACTTGGTCTAGACCTGAAGATGGTAGACTCCCTCTGGACAAGAGAAGCTTGAGGGCTGGAACACTGAAGCTCTTCCACCTCCATGTATAGCTGTGTGGACACATGGCTGACACTGTTGAAAACTTTTACCATAACAGTGTGTTTCCCAGGAAGATGGTAAGTATGATTAACTGTGCTCAAGTCTGTTGCCAGTGCTTCCGTGGACTCTCCGAAGTCCCAGAGGCACCTGAGATCGCTCCCTCCATCCACTTTTGCAGAAAACATGACTGTATGTCCAACAAATATTCTTTCAGAATGACAGACAAGCTTGACCTTTTTAATAGGCCACTGAACTGTAGCAGTATCATTTACTGTCTTGGAGCAGCCTTCGTTGGTGGCCAGCACGCTCATAGACAATGAACCACTGTCAGGTGGAGTAAAGATCACTTCTTGTCCCATGAGCCATGTGGACTCAAAGCCCACCAAGTGAAATATCCAGGTGTAGTTGACTGGAAGTCCACTTTGAATTTCCGCCTTGAACTGGATTCGTTTCATAGCCTCTAGAGCAGCAGAACAACAGTTTACAAGTCGCAAACCTTGAATTTGCTCAGCAACCACAATGCTGGAAGACACCTCAGCACTACTGACGTGATTCCAAGCTTTCACTGTAACCAGATGTGTCCCTGTTGGAAGGCTTGATGTGGCGAACTGTCCTCCGAGAACGCCCTGACTATGAAGCCAGTCTTTGTTTCTAAATGTTATAACAAAGCTTACATTGCTTCCATCGGAGATTGTTGGAATAAAAGTAACTTGTTCCCCGGTGCAGAAAGAAGACTCGGAAATGTTCAGCATTAGATCTTTGATTGCATCCTGGACCGTGACACTGCGTGAAACTATCTGCCAATTTATCCCATTAGAGACATTCAGTGATACCTGATAGATGCCTGCACATGGAAAAGTGTAGATAAAAGTCTGATTAGTAACACTAAAACGTGTAGTTTTGGCACCTCTAACTTTCCAGTTCCAGTGCAGATTGCTACCCTTTTGAATAAGCCCATGGAGAGGAACAGCAGCACTTGTGGTGATATAAAATGGGTGTGTCTTTCCTTCAATTTCAAAGTCCACATCTTGGACCTCCTCCTGAACGATAAACTCATTGGTGACATTGCTGTGGCTGAGGACATTCTGAACTGAAACTTTGACAAGACAATGACCCAAACTTGTAAAAGTGTGTAGAAGAAAGGGTGCATGTGTCTGCAGGGGTGCAAGTTCAGATTTCACATACCAAAGATACTGTAGGTCTGATCCTGCAACCACGGATACAGAAATATTCACTACTTTCCCTAATACTACAATGTTTGATCCTGTTGTAATGTGTGCATTTGTTACACGCTGTACTGCCACTACAGAAGCAATGCTGGTGGCCTCACCCAACTTGTTGGAAGCTCTCAGATGAATTGAAATCCCACCAGGAATTTCAGCTGACATGTGAAAAAGCTCTCCATCACCAGTAATTTGTTGGTTTATTCCGCTCTGTGACGCAATCCAGTGATATGTGACATTGGAACCTTTGGTGACTGAAGCAATAAACTGGAGTTTCTCTTGGGTTGGTACAAATTTCATGTTTGTTAGGCTCTGACATTTAATCTGAAGACCCTCTATTTTTTCAAAGACCTCAATTAAAATAGCTGCCTCCTTTCGACTCACTAAATTCTGTGCTATAACCCTCACTTGATACACCCCTGGTTTCAGGAAAGCATATCTAAACTGATAAGTCCCCTGTTTGGTTGTGGTCATGCCGTCCACAGTCCAGTAGTAGTTGGTGCTACTGACAGCACTGCTAACTGCTGAGATGAGAGTTTCCTCTCCAACTACAGCATAAGGCTGGTTGGTGTGAAGTGAAAGGTCCGAAACTGGAAGTAAAACATTCACCGTAAGGGTTACAGAATCACGGCCGACAACATTAAACGCTGTGGCGGTGACTGTGAACTGCCCCGTCGAGGTGAAGACATGTGACACGTTTTGTTTCTGCTCCACTGGAGAGCCATCTCCAAAATCCCACAGCACTGATACATTGCTGCCACTACAACTGGTGACCCAAAATGATGCTAATGTATTGACTGTCAGCACGTCACCTTGTAAATCATGTGCCACAGACAGCTTACTTACTGGATTTTGAATGGTGATACTGACTTTGGCTGTTCGGTTGTTGATCTTGTTACTTGCCATTACTGATACCTCTTCAACACCTTCATCTTTAAAGATGAAACACGTTTGAGTGTCTTCTGTCCTGGCAATGAGACTAGAGGGGCTACTAGCCCACTTCAATTGGTACCCTGTCATCTGTTCGGGGAACACTAACACCCTGAAGCATACCTCTTCTCCTACAGCCACTACATCCTGTGATGACTGCACTGTCAAGTTGGTTATTGCCACTTCAACACAGATACTTGTATTAAATGATACAGATGTAACAGGACTAAACACAGTCAGACTAATATGAAAGGTCCCTTGGGTTTGGAATTTGTGCATGGCTGTTGACTGTCCCCTCACTACAGTCAGAGGTGATCCATCTCCAAACATCCAATGGAAAGTCAGAGTGGACATGTTCCCATTCACCACAGCAGTAAGATGTATGTCTCTTCCTCTCACAACACATTCTGTAGGGAGAATTTCGCTAACAGCCAGTCTATAGATCTCTACACTGATAGACCAATGAGTTTGGCTGACGGAATTTGAGACAGTTACGTCTACTGTATAGTTCCCTGGCGACTTATAGATGTGGGAGATTGAACCTTCTGTAAGGTTTCCCAGCAGGGACCCATCACCAAAGTCAAACATCCACATAAGATTTGTACCAGTTGCCACTGTAGCCCTGAAATCTGTAGCAGACTTTAGTTCACTGGGTCCACTGTGGCTGACTGTTAGTCCAGAGATTTTCTCCATAACTTCCACAATGAGCCAGGCGGTCAGGGCCGTAAGAGTGTTGTTCGCACACACTGTAACGTTATAAGCCCCTGCTGATGCAAAAGTGTGGCTGACTTTTAGGTGGATACCTTGGACAGCTTTGGAGCCATCACCAAAGTCCCATGTATAGACTGTGGCGTAGGTGGTCGGCTCTACAGAAGCTTCCAGAAGGAGGGTCTGTTTGATGAGGGGCACAGGAGGGCAAGAGGAAATAACAAGGTCATTTAATCGAGGACGGACACTTATCTTCATGGATGCATCAGTGTTGTCATATTGGTTGGACACTTGGACATGAAGTCTGTAGTCATCTGCATAAAATAAACACATAGGAATGTGGATTTTACTTTGGACTGAATAGTTCAAAGTGCAGTTCTACAAGTATCAGTCTTATCTTTTAGGAAATCTACAATTAACCTCAAAGACAAATAGAATAATAAATAAATGTTTAAACACTACAGCAGTTAAGTGAGCTAAAAGATGCAAAAACGCTTTGTGTAAACTGGGAGGAACAACAAAGTCAGGTGATAATTCTTTGTGGGTTTGTCAGTATAAGCAACTCCTCTCAGATTACATATTTGATCCATTGTAAATATATAAATTTTGATTTGTGTAGCTTACTAGTTTGTGTGTCTGTTTACCTGGGATGGAGTAAGTATAGTTCAACGAGTCCTGGACATAAACCTGCTTCTCTCCTCTCCCTATAAGCCCCTCCAGGGTCTGACATGGAGCAGACTGGTTGTGGATCACCTTCTTATTGCCATCCCCAAAATCCCATCTATGTGACATAGGCACACCACATGGACATTTAGAATAACCACACAAACAACTTTACAAGTACATTTCAAGTGGCAGTCTTTGTTGTAAAGCCATACCAGCAGTGTTCACAGAGGGTTTTTGAGAGCTATTTGTGAAAAATGCAATGCCTTACCTAAAGGTGACTGGCAGGGAGATGTCCACTTTGATCCTCAGGGTGTAGAGGTGTGTAGCATCCACAGCTACAACTTTCTTGACTAACAGGAACTCTGGCTCAGCCATCGGGGTCAATTCATCAGCTATCAGGAGGATTTGCTGGGTCTGGGAGCTCACAGGGTTGGAAGCTGTCACCTAACAGAGAGATAGCAAGTTACTTTATAAAGATCTCAACATGGAATTTGGTAATCTACTATGATTTTTTTTTATATTGTAAAAATGGTCAAAAATAAGTAACTAAACAAATGTAACATCAGAGACAAGTATTTTACCTTGAGCTTATACTCAGCAGGCTTCTTGAACACTACACTGTAAGATTCTCCTTCATGGGCAAACGTCTCCATGTTGTGAATCACCCATGTGAATTTTACTGAGGAACCACTCTCCACTTTGGCTATAAATGACTACAATTAAAAAAAACATCAAAAAGGTAAGAATGTAAGGGAATATATCATCAATCAAATTTTAGAGTTACAAGTTCACATGCCTTTGACAGAATGTGAACAGAGTCTACAGTCATGCTAGCAGCTCTGTGGCTGTACGCACTCGTAGTGCTTTGAGAGGAATCCTAACATTTTAATGCTAATGCTCACAATAACAATATTAACATACTCATGCTTATGAGATAATGTTCATCCTAATTAATGCCACGAGTTAAAGTGTGTCAGTCTCACAATAAAGTTGTTCTTTATATTGCAAGTGCTGCTGGAGTTTGACCCCTACGGTGTTTACTATGTTCACCATCTTTGTGTAGCATGTTAGCATGCTAATTACTACTTATAATTGATGCTGCATCCCAAAGTCGATGGTAGGCATTTACCACTCAAAATTTCCAACATCTGACCTTCAGTTTTATAGAAATCCATCTGATAGCTATCAACATATTTCATGGAAGACCACAAATTTCATTGGCCAGAAGATGACCAAAGTCATTAGGATACATCTTTTAGAAATGAATATGTGTACCAAATTTTGTATCAATCCATCCAGAAGATGTGTATATAGTATTTCACATGATAGGTGGAATATTTGACCTTCTGGTGGCAAAAGGTGAAATGTCTGAAAGGGATCTCCAAAGCCATTAGAATTAGTGATGAATAGTGATGGACTGACCGGCCACTGTTGCCATCTCTAGAGCCACACTGCTAACATGGTCATTAAAATATTTGGTTCTATGAACAGAATGTGTGTGTTGTAAATACATTTTTTGCAGTCTCACCTGTGGAGTTTCTACGAGCATCCTCAGGCATCCATGTGGCTCAACACTAAGTCCTGTCACTGCCTCATAACCACAAACCCTCAAACTCACACTCTGGGAGCTCACTGCATCCATCACACTGATGTTCAGTGTATGAATCCCAACTGAGGGCAACACCAGAGTTGCAGAGGAGAACCAGTCATCAGGGGATGGGTTCCTACAGCCAGGCAAAGATTGAGCCACCTCTTCGGGGCAAGATGGAAGGAAGGGCACCTCTTTTTGAAGAACCGGGGTTGACCATGAGCTTCTGGCTTTCTGTCCAGAAAGGACCCTGACAATGATGAGTGTTGGGACATTGATTTGGACATGAATCTGGTTCTTTTCATCTGGCACAGGGTGG
This sequence comes from Lutjanus campechanus, assembly GCA_027495735.1. NCBI lineage: Eukaryota > Metazoa > Chordata > Actinopteri > Lutjaniformes > Lutjanidae > Lutjanus > Lutjanus campechanus. The sequence goes on from JAJHUR010139428.1 coordinate 28,942, forward strand.
ATGACTTGAAGCCCAAATTTTGATCCCAGACTTGAAGTAGGACCAGTTGTCAGGGCCCAAAAATCTGGAGCTGTCGTGAAGCTAAAGTTATCATCATGCTCTGTCCCTCTTTGAAGATTGTCCACGTACAACATCCTCAGATTACACACTACCCCATCCACCCACTGGCCTCCTTGGGGGAGGGAGGTAAGGCCTCCCTCCCACCAGCCTCCCCACTCCGTCTCCCTAAGGGACATGTAACTCTGGCGCCAAGGGGAGTTTAAAGAGGCTTCACTATTCAGGCAATGTAGGAATGTTCCAGGCTCACGAGTGTGTTGTATAGCCACAATATCATCAGGGTACACCATGATTGCTTGATCTGGAAGAAGCACCTGTTACAGAAAACACAGGGAAATGTGTAAGGAACCTATTTTTAACTCACAACAAGCAATTCTGGAGAAAGAGAGTTGATTGTTGAGTCTCATTCCCATGTTGTCAAAGACCAGTGCCTTGGGTTGGCCAGGTTATCAGGTCCTCAAAAAGGATGTCTGCCAAACTGACAGAGAAAATATCCACATGTCAAAGAACACAACACTGTCATCAAATGGGCCAGTGGCAACGTCCATTGGTGATGGCTGACAGTCATTGAGTACTGAGCCCTCTACGATTGTAACATTATGATTTAAAATCCTTCTGTAATTTGAGGTTTTGTATCAGAGTTGTCGTCAGGCAGGAGTTTTGTTGCTTTTTGACATGGGAGAGAGAATAAAGACAAGCAATTGCTGCTGTTCATTGCACTAAGGTTACGTCTCCATGTCTCGTTTATTATTGTCTTACTAAATCTGCCCAATTAGGCAGAACCAAGACGCTCAGTTGGCAGCAGTGTTTATTTTCTGTGGGTCGCTTCAAACGTGCTGCTATTGGTTGACGACACTGGTGATGGACAATTGCTCAACCGTATCATCAAAGACCATTGTTTAGGGTCGGTGGCTTGAAAGCATTTGTACTTGATGACCTGGGAATAAAACTCAGGAATCAACTTTCTCCAGAGTCACTTATGGCACCTTTAAAATATTTTGTATTCAAACACCATAGATCCATAATAGCTGCAAGAAAAGTCAGTAACATGAAACAAAGGACAACTCACACTTATAGTTTTTAGTTCAGAGCTAGGGTTCACTCTCAGAGGCATGTCTGCCACCAGGTGGTAGAAGGGTGGCATTGCAAGGTATCTGGGAGGCAAAGCAAAGCCGCGGCCCCCTGCTGCAGAGTCGTAAGGGCTGCAGGGACTGGTGGTGCTCACACAGGCCTCCGTCAGGTGGCACCAGTACTGGCCCATGCTGCAGCCCCCTGTGGTGTTACACAGTGGTACTGCTGAGCAGCAGCTGAATGGATTAAGGAGAGAGCTGCAACCTGAGGAGCGGAGAAGAGATTATTGCCTTCATTTTTTAACCGAGAGGAGCTTTCAGAAAACCGTCATAGTAACTGATGCACTATACCTGGAGGTACAAGGTGGTGGTTGGGGTTGCAGTAGGGTCTGAAGATCTGGACACGGGCCAGAGAGTACACTGGGCTGGGCTGGACCACCAGCTCCACAGATACCAGCTGTCCTGCATGACTGAACCACAACCCTGGGAACAGCTGCATCTGTGGGTGGCAAAGGAGAACCAGAATATAAACCAGCAACACAAATTATGAAATTCAGAGAAGTACTTAAGTACAGGGTATATACATATATATACAGGGGATATTTTGGTGTCAAAAAACACTTCTTCAAACATGTAAGTACATCTGTCCTCACAGCCCTGTTGGATAAGCTTACTATCCCTTCATCAACATCACCCATCATGTTCTAAATGTTTTAATTAAAAATCATCTCAGTTAATTCTATCACTTAATGTATTACAGTACTATTTACAATATTCTTTACAACTAAAATGCAGACATTTAGATCAGTTTGGTCAAGTTTGCAACACTTTTAACAAAATATTACCGTTTAACAATCGCTGTTAGCTCTTTTAACAATTTAACCACTTACTTCAAACATTTATCTAACACCTTTAGCCAGCTATTTCAACCATGTATCCACTACTTTTAGCTTTTCAGCACTTATTTAAATATTTTAGCCAACAATTTTAACTAATTACCGATTACTTTTGGCCTTTCAACAATGTATTCACTCAGCTTTTAATCCAATGCTCTTGGCTATTCATCCTAATACTTTCAGCTAATCATTTCAACTGTTATCCACTATATTTTACAAGCTATTTTAACCATTTATCCCCCACTTTTATATCACAGTTTGAGCTTCTTAATGTATTACTTTAACCATCTATAACCATTCATCCATTATTCTTTGCTGCTTGCTTGCTCATATTTTCACTTCACTTTTAATGCAACTTGAAGGCCAATGTTCAGGTCTTGGCACTGACTCAATTTGTGGATTTAAAAAAAATCATAATATATATATCACAGTTGATTTATTATTAGTTTGCAACTCCACAGTCTGTGCATGTAACCCCTGGCAACTGCAGAAATACATTGAGTAATACAATCGGCCCTTGTTGGAATCAATGTTTTACTTCACTGATTCCCAGTCTTTTTAGTTTGTGACCCTTTATAGCCAAGCAATGCCAACCTGAAAGCCCTCATTAGAGGTTTATTAAGTCTGTGAGCTGTGAGATTTTCAACCAAGGAGTGATGCCCTATTGTCAGAGTGTTTTGTCAATTTTTATTTTACTTGCAGCCCCTCAGGTTGAGAATCATTGTTTAAGACAGACACTTTACTGACCTCCACCGTGAGTTGTCCGATGTCTGGGACATTGGTTAATGGGTGCATCTGGGTGTGAGCATAGATTCCGGTCATGAGAACCAATCCAGTCAGGTAACTGTCCACAGATGGTAACGATTCTGCATGAAGAGGCATTGACCACAATTACTTCATGGTACTTTCAAGACACATTTCTAATATTGTCAGCCGTACATGAAGATACAACAAAACTGTCATAGATGTTATATTTTTGCCTCTGGTGTTCTCCAGTGAGTCTTACCTGTTACTTCTTTTTCACAGAGGAAGCGGTATCGTCCAACACACTGAGCCTTCCTCCACTGTCCCTGTGCACCCAAGGCCATCTGAGTACACACCCCTTGTCTCTCAGTGCTTCCTGTCCCCCATGCAGGACTTATTGGCTGCCCAGCCATGACTTGATCAGACCCATCTCCCACCGATCCCTTCAGCCACACCCACACAGTGATTTTTCTAAACCAACAAAGGGGGGAAGGCATGTTAAAAGATGCAATATAGAAATATGAAAAGAGACATTTTTAAAGACTTTGTAGCACTCACACTGGAAAGGAGTAGAGGATGAAAGTTTGCAGCTCCAGGCTGTCAGCAGATGCCAGATCTCCTCCCTCAGTCTCTCTGCATGACTCCTGTGCCTCAGGCCATGAAGACGTCATCTCAGAGAGCCAATAGCATCGCCAGCTGCCCAGGTGGATCTGACCACCTTTTGGACAAGGAATGTCCTCTGGAAGACAATAACACACTGAATTGACAGCATGCAAGAGGAGTTAAAAAATCATTTCAGCTTAAAATACGGGTAAATACATTGAACTGCAGTCTTGTGAGGTTCTCTACCTGTTTTTCTTTTTAATTGAACATTTATTACAACAGCCATGTTCAGGGTTTAAATTTGTACAATTAATTAAACTGGTTGAGATGATGAGTCACATGATGAGAGGAGCAGCTTTAACTCATTATCAAGAGTCACATGAGTTTAACAGGCAGCTTCAACAGATGTTTCAGGACAGATGTTTCATTTTCATTTGACACATTTTCTTTGATTACACACACTCAGATGTCACCTGCGATGTTTATTTTTGAGAGTATAATTGCATGTTAACTATTGTGACTCATAATCACCTGTTGCTCTAACTGGGAAATTTGAGCTGAACAGTTGAAATGATATGACAGACACCTGGCTTGACTGTTGAAACACCGGAGAACCAAAAACCACTAATATTTAAAGTGGAGAGTATTACTTTCCTTGTAAAATGTCCTGCATATTGCAATAGTAATTGAGGTTTTAGATTTAGAGGACATTTGAAGAAGCCTGCAGCAAAAAGGTTTTTAGTAGAGGTGGATTTTTTTTTTTTTACTTACCACTGCTAATACCATAGTGCTGTTAAAAGTATAAATCATACCTGTAAAACTGTGCCAAGGGGAAGAGCAGAAGAATTATCAGCAAAATGGATTTAATGTATCAAAAGTAAAAGGAGCCATTATGCAGAAAAATGGCCTCCTGGCACTGATATACTGTTTGATCATTATTACAGAGGCATCAATGTGTAAACAACATTTTACTGTCATAGTCGGGCGAGGTGGAGCTATTTTTAGCCGTTTACTGTAGTTTATTATTCTATAGTAATAAACGTATGTTAAATTGATATTATTGTAAAATCTTAATCTGAAAAATAATTGCTGTTAAATTAATGTAGTGGAGTAAATAGCATAATATTTTCCTTTAAATATATAAAAATGGAAATACTCAAGTAAAGTGCCTCCAAACTGTACTTAAGTAAAGTACTTGAGTAAATGTACCTTACTTTCAACTAAAACTAAGATATAATACTGTCATGAAGTTCAACAAATAATATTTTATAATTCATTTATTTACAATCTATGATTCTCTTGATGTTTGGGTATGTACATTGTGGGAATTCTGTGTTGACATGGTGCAAATATTTTTAATATATGTCTAATATCTTTCTAAAACATTTGTCTTGTGTTGTTCTTTCACATGACTAAGTAGAAGTGTGAAAAAAAGGCTATGTCACATTATTACAAGGAACATGGATGCTGTCAAAAAAGTTTTTCTTGTTGCACACTACCTGCTGCAAGCATGAACCCAATACCCTTTCTTAACTTCTACTATAATTTAAAGTTTCCACCTCTATCTTAAAATAATCATGAACTATCTCAATAAACAATATATCAGTTTCCTTTCGAGATAAAATTATAATCACTGATTCGGGAAACTGTAGAAGTAGATTTTAATCTTAAAGTATCTTTGCAAACTGAAGTTTCCAGCTCTGAACCCTCACCTCTCTGAAGCAGACAAGAAAAAACAGAATTTCCCCAAAACAAAGTGTCATTTTTTATTTTTAGTCTTAATTCAATTTTTTTTAAAAAGAAGCTTCTCACCTCCAGCTGCAGTGATGAAAACCACACAAAGAATCCACAGCCTCTGCTTCTGTGATGTGAGTGTACCTGTCATCTTGGAGAGCACATCA
>JAJHUR010139429.1:0-20926 GCA_027495735.1 Lutjanus campechanus
CTGCCAATACTACTTTTTTTTACTTTAGCTTACATTTGTACTTATCTTACTTCATATTTTAGCTTTTGTTTTATATGTTTTATTCTCACATCTTATCTTATCTTATCTTATCTTATCTTATCTTATTAACATGATATCAATATTTCATTTTTTAAAATATCATGGTTATTGTCAATACTGGGATATCAACACCCCTAATTCAGAAAGGGGAAGAAAAAAACTACTGGAATATGCCTTTTAAGTTTAAAAATCAATGATATGTAATTGTATTTTTAATATCCTGGCACTTGCTTTCACAAGCAATGAGAAAAAAAGAGTGGGACCGTGCACTTATAAAAGAAAGAGCGTAAGCGTAAGAGAGATTGCACAAGGGAATGAGAGGGAGAAGAGGTGGTGGAGTACAACAGATTAATTTCAGAACAGAGCGCTCCTGCCAAGAGAAGGATGGAGAGCAGGAAGGATAGAGGGGATAAAGAAAAGAGAAAATACCGAGAAGAGAAAGAGAGGAGGGAGATTAAACATGCATTCAACTCTCTCAAAGGGCTGCGCTGCTTTTGGAGAGTCTCGTGTGTGTGTGTGTGTGTATGTGTGTGTGTTGGTGTGTGTGTATGTGTGTGTGTAAGCGCTCCAGAGGGTGCATTTACGATGATGTGACATTGCTTATAGCAGACATGTTCGCTGCCTCTCTCCGCCACTCTCATCCCAGCCTCACTCTGAAGGACAGCAGTGGAACCCCAAAGGTTAATAGGACCCCTTCATTACCATAAATCTTATCAGCTAAATGAAATGGAGAGAAGGACCCCTGATTTAGTCGTCCGCTCTTCTGGAGCTAAGGGGAGACACCCAATCAAACCCCTGGATTTTATTGGTCTTTTTTATTATCTAAATGTACTGGCACATGAGCGGGGTGGCAGAGGTGACAGCCTGCGGCAATCAACAACAAAAAAAGACAGCGGCGGCTTCGGCGAAAACACATTGTTGGTCTGTTTATGAGACCACAGTCATCTCAACAAATAAGACGGGCCAGATGATGCATGTTTTGCTGCCAAGAAACGCATGAAGCTTTGCTCCCTCTGACCAGGGGAATGTAGGGAGTGTGTGTATTTTTTTTTTTTTGAATAAATCAGGCAATCTTGGGTGAAAAATACGCACTGAAATCAGCTAATCAAGTGTTCAATATGGTCAGCAGGAGTTCGAAGGCTTGTTTTGACTGCCTAGGCTGATGTGGGTGATTGGCGACATGTGGAGAGGCCCACTCCAACCCTGATCACAGCCAGGCCACCACTGACCGAGCGTCCGCGCACACCCACCACGCACACTCAGAGTACAACAGGGTGTCCCACATGTAGAGGTCAAGTACGCTTGAGCTCTCAGTATGTGCATCATCTGTATGTTATTGAAAGAAAGAGGGAGAGGCAGCGAGAAACACAGAAAGAGGTATAAATCAATACCCAGAATGGAGTCAGGTGGTTTGTATGTGTTTATTCCTGCTGATGTGTTGATTAACCGCCCGCACACACACCCACACACATGCACACACACACTCCATCTATCCCTCTCCGTGTGTGTTCTCCAGGTGATAGGTCTGATTAAGTGGCCTGCTCACCCGGCCTCTGATTAGGACTAATGCTGGGCTGTATTTCACTGGACACAGCGCACAAAATTATTCCTCCAAGTGTGAGTGCGTGTACGTGTGTGTGTGTGTGTGTGTGGTGACACATTCAAGAATAATGGACGGCCTTGTAAATGCTACTCATCAAGCTCTTCAGATGAATACGCTTGCATGGTTTTCTTGCAGTGTCCTGCTGTGTGTGCTCCAAGTGTCTTTGTTGCAGTATGCATATAAAAGCATGTGTGTAATGGTCATTGTTTGTTGAGTGAGTGTGTGTGTGTGTGTGTGTGTGTGTGTGTTTATCCATGCATGAGTGTGTGGTAATGTTTATTAATACGCTAATGGCTGATTAGGATGTACTGTGTATATGTGTGTGTCCTGTTCCCCATGAGAAACTCAATACCACTCACTGTTGCTAATGAGCTGTGGGACCTCATCAGCATTAATACTACATTAGTCTCAACCAACACACACCTCAACGCACACACACACACACACAGTGCAAACTATATATAGATACAACCTACTGGCGCATATGCACACCTGTGCAAATCCATAAAAAGGTAAACAGTTAATAGGATTAAAAGGAATTATTCAACACTGCTATAACACAACACAGTCTTATCATCATTACACACTTAAAGAGTGGATTTGTTTGTATTAATCCAAAACCATGTAACAGGTTTAATTCCCAAATGTTGCGTATCAGTCTAGACAGAATGTTGTCACTTTAAAGGGATAGTTCGGATTATTTGATGGAGGGTCGTATGAGGTGCTTTTCGAGTCAGTGTGTTACCTTCGCCCTGTTGTTAGGACAAGTAGCGAGGGACACCAGCACAGAAGCTAAGCAATGAACTGCCGTGGACACGGTCAGCAACGGGAAGTATTTTAGCCGCTTAAAAAAGCAATATCAATTTAAGTGTGCGCTACATTTAGAAGATTTTCGCCCCTTTAGTTTACTGTCAGGCAGCGTTTTCCGTCAAGAAAGGAAGGAAAACGAATACATCGCTCTCTCCAAACCAACCAAACTCCATAGGTGAAATCAGTCATTTTACCTTGCAGAGCATTTTTTATGTGGACTTTTTTAAGTAGCTAAAATACCGTGTGTATGCGCCCCTCTCTGCTTCTCCTAACTGCCAGCATGTCGACAGCTATCTACTGTGAGTAATACACTGACTATCAGTAAGTACTTCATACATTCAAACATCAAATAATCTGAACTATCCCTTTAAGTACATAATTACAAGAGCATGCGATTACATACTCAGAAATAATGTGATGTTGTCATAAACCAGCCTGCTCATTTCTTGCCAGATGATTTCAGTAATATGCTTTGATTACTTTTAACAAGCAGGTTTTCATATGCTGTTAGTCTGATTACATAAATGCATCTGTTAAACATAAGACGTCACTGCTGCAGCTCCTTCAGGGCTCGTCGATGTGCTATGAAACTGTGTCAGGGGCATCTATGTGGGCCTAATATACGTAAATAGCCGAACCCATTAGGCTCCTGAAACATTCTGCCATGAGCCTGCTGCATTCAGAACCCCGTGGCCGGCTCATATACTGCAATCTAATTCTACTACCACAGGGAGAGGAGAGGAGGGAGAGAGAATTGTATTGTGACAGAGAGCAGGAGGGAGTGGGAGGGAAAGGGAAAAGAAGAGGAGAGAGGGAGAGAGTGGGCTACGGAGAAGGAGAGAGGTAGCTTAATGCAATAAAGCATGTAGTATTGACATCTTTCTCGTGTCTATTGATTCCCCATTATGTTGCTAACAAACCCAGGTTGACATTTTGTCATTTGCAATCATGTTAACACTGCGACTTGCACGCTCCCCTCCACAAACCGATCTATACCCACACACACTAGTTTGCACGTGTGCTCATGCTTGTGCACACACACACACACACACACACACTGTCTGTTTCTGCAAATGTGTAAGCGCATACACGTTCTCACATCATGCAGTCATAGAAGACATGAGCCGGAGCGTCAGACACATGTAGAAATGTCTTGAAAGTAGCCAGGAAGCACAGACACAGAACTGTAGACATGCATGGATTAGGACTGAACGTTTTATTTTGGGGGTTGTCGAGGGGTTTTTCAGGCCATGGACCCCTTGAAAGACAGAGCAGGGACCTCCCACTACATATTTTGTATTGAATAGTTTTGAGTCTTGTCTCGTTTGTGCTTACCTGTAGTTGCTATGTTGGCAGCAGTTGTATCACGGCTAATGTTAGGTGTGTGTGTGTGTGTGTTTGCCTCTCCCTGTGCACTTTTTCCTGGTTTTTTTTTTTAGATTTTTTGCACAGTCTTGCACATTTCATACTTAATATTTTTGTTATGCATACTGTCTATTGCATTGTTTGCACAGTTCTAGACTTTACTTTTTTACACTTTTTATATTTAAGTTTACACTTTTCTATGCATATTAAGTACCATGTTCTCACATTAGTATTAATATTGTTAATATCTTTATTCTTTTTATTGTATTGCCTAGTTTTTGTTTTTCTTTGCCTACCTATTTTCAGGCAGGAAAAAAATGAAGAACGCATTAAGAATAACTATAAAGAAACAGCCAGTATTCTTGTGGACGGTGTCATTTGCTTATGTAGGTTATATAAAGACAACAGCAATAAATTGTTTCATAACCAGTTACAAACTCCTTGTAGTAGCTTTAAATTCAGAGACAGAAATAAAACAAATCCTAAATCTGAGGGATGTGTGAGAGAGAAAGTTAGACAGTGTATGGTGGAAGACGGTGGTTAATGGTGTGTGACAGAAGGTGCATAGCTGAGATGAACTGAATCTAGGTGTTTGTGTAAGTGTGTGTGAGAGAAAGAGAGAGAGGGAGAGAGAGAGAAAAAAAGCAGCCTCCAGTCTCCTTGATGTCCCATCATATCATATCATATCATATGAAGCCCTGCGCTGTGTGGGAAACCTGCGGTTTCTCCTCTATGTCCCATTAAACTTTCATACACCAGTTAATGCTGATGGCTTCACAAACCACTTTACTACACATCCACACACACACAGTTCACATAGCAGTGGCCCTGACCTGCCTGTACCTTCACAGACACAATGCCATTAAAAATAGAACAAAACCTGGATCTGTTAGAGCGGCTCGCTATCCAGGTGGAAAACGGTCTAACATGCTTGTTTTATGCTATATGATGGTCCGTCTGTTTCATGACTATGTGGAAGTGTATGTGTGCGTGTCAGAGAGAGCCCCCACAGGGGTTGTGCATGAGTGCTCGAGGCCTGTTGTAACATGAAAGAGAATGAAAACACAGGGGGCAGAGAGGGGTCAGGTGGGGCTGAGTCAAACACTTGTGCTGTGACCTCTGACCCCCGTACAGAGCTCTAACTCAAAAGAGTCAAGGAGCTCCCACCAGTCAAAGAGAGAAGTTAACTGAGAGCTCGAATCAAGAGCCCCCCCCCCCTGCAGGAACTATCAGCGGAGCCTGAACAAGTTACTGAAGACAAGTTACTGGTGTGTTCTTAGGGCAGGTTGCCTTGTTTAGTCCATTTGAACTGAACATGGGAGCGTTAACTCCCTTGGTGCGGCTCATTTGAGTTGGTCTGAACGCAGGACTTGAACTCTGGTCCAGACCAAACTACCGCTCTCTGGTCCTGCTCGAAGGGGTGGTCTCGGACCACCGTCAGGTGAACTGTGAAGCTGCTCATTTCCAGTGCGAACACAATTTGAACCAATCACAGACGCGTACCACCGTCGTGTCATTTCATTGGTTAAAAAAACTTTTTCATCTTCTGTTCTGGTGATTGTTGAACTAGCACTTCTGCTACCAAAATGTGAACTAGCAGTGGACAAACACACTCCCTACATTTATAAAACGGACTTGTAATCAATTTTGCTCATAAGAATGACTTGTGCAGAAAACCACATACATAGTTATCAATAAAACCTAAAAAATCTTATCTCTAAGCAAAGTCAAGACTTGGGTAAGCAGTTTTCCTGCTGCTTATGTACCCAAGCCTGTGGTGAACTTTGCATTAGATTTATGAACAGTTGGACAGGAATAACATGTTTGGCTTTGTTTGTCAGCTCGCTGTTTAGTCCATCAGATAATACGTGTTGCCGGGCTTCAGTCTCCTCTACCACCGCCGTGATCTTGTCTTCCAAAAAGTTTGCTTTACTCTTTTATTGTCTTTGCCCTTCTCTCTTTCTCTCATATCTATTCCTGACTAAACCCTTATGTGCTGTGTCGGGGGAAATCAGTGATTGTGAGGCAGGTGCTGTCAATTTTAAGCTAATTTGAGATTTATAAATCGCAGGTGATGCAGAAACTGTGTCAGTAAGTTTTTTTTTATGTTCAGTATCTTTTTTGACTTGAACGTAAGCACACCGTCTGAAACAATCTTAAGAGTAAGTTCAAGTATAAATCTAAGAGCATTTTTATAAATGACGTCTAAAGTCTGATGATGTGCGCTCCAGATCAACACCGACATGAACAGAACCTGACTGTGCTCCATGATGTATGATATCCAGGTAGAAACTGAGCCATTTCTTGTCTTTTTATTGGCCAAAAGCAATGTAACATCCGCGCATTGGTTTGATTCAAGGAAACTAAAAAAAACAAGGAACAGACAGTATATCACAACAGAACACTCTATGATCTGCTTGGTGCCAGACTTTGGTGCCAGTTCTACTGAAGCTTATGGGAGATGCATGGAGAAGCACACTGACACTGAAATGTGTGCATTAATCTGCTGCAGGTCTCCAAAAAGCATGATTGACATTGCATTGCCCATTAGCTTCAACAGAACTGGCACCAAAGTCTGGAGCAGAGAATGTTCGTTGGTACCGTACATTTAGCTGTGAACCTGCCCTCAGTATATCTATGAGTAAAAATTTCACATGATGCCTTCCCTTGCTGTTTGCCAAAGCACAACGCTTGAAGAAACAACGGCGCGGTCCTCTTTGACTTCCGAGACGTTTAACTGACCCTGCACCCTTTAAGCGACGAACCCTGTGAGTTTGAAAAGGACAGCACCTTGTACCGCGTTATCAAAACGGACTAAAATCAGCATAGCATTGTAAATCACTGTTATCCCACCATCTGAGGAATCCAGCCGCCTGTGTACACATCCCATCAGTTTGCCTGCTTATTCAGATGCTGGCCCTGGCCCGGGACACTGCAACATAATGGCTCATCCGTGGTTTACTCTCACCTCTCAAGCTCAAACTGGGTTTTCCTCTCCCTCCTCGTTTTTCACTCTGTCATCTACTCTTACTTTCACCCACTTCTCTCTCTCCCGCTCTCTCTTTCCACATTTTTTTTTTATCTCATTCTGACATTCGCCATTTTTCAACGTGCGGAGCGCGAAAACTCCTCCTCCTCTCCGGTCCCTGCTCCAACCCCTCTTCTCCCCACTCTTCTGTGTGTATATCTCTGGAGATATGGTGGGTAACAGGTCCCTCTCATCCCCCACCCCCCACCCCCCTCTATCACCGACCCCTTCACTGTCACATGCTGTGCACTGTTGACTGAGTATGTGGAGTAAGGGTGAAGCCTGGCATCTATGAAATCAAATGGGCTTGAACTGATCTGGAAATGAGAGGGGAGCTGTGCACTAGAGGGGGGGGGGGATGCCTGGCCCTTTAAGAGCCCATCCACCGGCTTAAGGTGCACACCAGCCACATTTACGCACCATTACGCACTGATACGCAAGTTGCTGTATGTATATGCATTAGTGAATACTGAAATACATTGGAAATAAAAGCCCATTGACCTCACATAATATTTCCCCTCACTCCCCTACACTCTGCAGTCCTTCAGTGTGCACACAGAGGGCAGAAAACACATTAGACCTCTCCAAAGATGGGAACGGCAGCTGTTGCATGTCTGAGAAACAGTCGAAGCCGGACTGAGTCTGAGCTGGAGCTTCTCTCTCACAGCGACAGTCAGTGACACAACTGAAGCCAGCCTGGCTGCTCCCACCATGCGTCCTTTTATTCCGCTTCAGCGCAGATGAAACGCAGACGGCGCCCAAGCCGGCACCCTCCCCCCTCCTCCCTGACTCCACACTCCCTCTGCTCCACTGCTTTCAACCGTGCAGCAGCCGAAGCAGCGACGGGACAGAGAGATGGACTCACTGGAAGTCTATTTCCAGTGGTGTTTACAAAGATGGGAGCCTCGTCCCCCTGTAACCGGCATGCATGTCAGAGCAAAAGCACCAATCAGAGAACCAAGAGATGTTCGGCCACCTCACAGACGACTCACTAACAAATTATCTCCATGAATAAAGCACAATCGCAAAACAGAGTGAAATAAAACGCCAGAATAACGATGTTTTCTCTCGCTCTTCTCGTACGCTCGTACTCCTCCGTGCACCTACTCTCTCCTTCTATCTCCCCCTCTCCCTGCTTCCACCGGCCCAGGAATCGATCTCCGCAGGATCGATAAGTTGGCATGAATATTCCCTGCCTGCCGAGAGTCTAGTTGGGGAGAGACGGAGGCTGAGGCTCAGGCGCAGGCAGTGGAGGAGAGGGGAAGGATGGAGGACGGAGGCGGAGGAGAGAAAAATACGCGGAGCAAAGGAGCACATAGGCGGCTTGGAAATGAAACAACACACGGGTGGAACATGGACAGCAAAAAAAATTGGACATTTTACGCATTTAATTTCGAATCAGTGTGGACGCTCCAGCGCGCTGGGGGGAAGCTTCTTTGATTCGGAGCGAAGTGTTAAAGGACTCCTGTTTAAGCCTTCCAAAAAGGAGCCGGAGGAGTGCGTGTGTGCGTGTGTAAAGTGGGTGTGTGTGAGCTCTCTCCCGGCTGCGAGTGCATCGCGGCACCGAGCAAAAGGCGGGGCGGGTCTGCATGGCCGAGTCTGACCGACATGGAGGATGTGGAGCAGGGAGGAGAAGAAGAAGAGAAAGGAAAGGGAAAAAAAATGTCTTACCGGAGTTGGAGCGGAGAGCCAGAGGGGACTTGAGACGCCAGGCGTTGAGGTCAGGGGCAGTTCTCTGAAACACGAACGGCACCGGCAAGGGAACAAACATGATCTTCCTCCGGCTTCTTGTTTTGATGCGAATAATCTGACAGAAGAAGTCTAACGAGCTCTGTCCTCTTCTCAAGCTTCTGTGTCCGGCAGCTTTGGGAGAATATTTGGCGTGGAGAGCTCACAACATTCGCCGTTAGGTGTGTACACATGTAGCCCGGCTCTTGCGCACTTTTATTTACATGTGTGGACTGGTTAGTTTTGGTGTAAATGTGCATAGAACATATATGTCGGATGGTCCCTTGAGTGCAGCAGTTTTAGCTTTACAGTCCAGACTGAACACACAGACGGATAGACAGGAGATCACTTCTAACAGGCTGCAGGAAAAGTTACAATTACAGGCCTATTGGAGTTAGTTTTAGAATAAAAGGCTGTGTCGCTGCTCTGTTACCTAAAGCGTTTCTCCTTGAGTAAACATAGAGGCCCGGGGAGCTGCTGCTTATTTGATCCAGTAATGTTTCCTATAGGTGTGAAAAGGCATGAGAACAGTCGCTAGCCTCCTCCTGTTGTAGCATCACCGGCCGGGCTCAGCTTTGGTATCTTTGCAATTTAAAAACACGCACAAATAAATGATAACACGCATAGAAACGGACAAAGACTGTGTGTTTTTCTAAAAAAAAAAGGCCAGCAGAGTTAAGTTATATAAAGTCTTATTATTTGGATTGATCTGTAGTTATTTGGTTTGATCTATTGTATTTGGTCTCTAGCTGCACGCTGCTGCTCCTCTCTCTTCCTCCTCTTGCATGAAGGCTACATGTAGAAGACATTCATCCTGCTGGCGCAAAAAAAAGCAGCGGATCGAGCACGTTTAAATCATTAAAAGGCTATCATCATCATCATCATCAACAAATAAATAAACAACCCGGACGAGGGGGTGGGGGGGTGGGGGAGAAAAGAGGATACACACGCACACGCACACACACACAAACACAACGCTTGGCCCTGACGCTCCTCCTCCCTCGCTCTCTCTGTCACAAGGCAGTAATTAAAACGCAATCAATCGATAAATAAATAAATAAATAAATACAAGCGAATAAATAAATAATTAAAAAATACTAAAAAAAAATAAAAATAAAAATAAGAAAGCTTATAGAATCCGGTTATGCTCTCCCGTTTTTTCTCTCTTTTTTTTTATCGGAACACTTGCCTATCTCCGTCCATCCGTCTGTGTGTCTCTGTTTTGTCTGTTCTGTCTGTCCCCCGTTATTATTTGGGAACCCCCAATAGCTCATTCGACCCGGCTCCCTCCAGGATTGTAGCGATCTGCCACTAGGCTGGCCGCAACATTGAGGCGAGAGAGGACCCGCTACTACTCACACATCACCACCCCACCCCCGCACCTCCCTCCTCTCCCTCCCTCCCTCCCTCCCCTCCATCCTCTCCTCTCCTCCTCCCACCTCTCCTCCCCTCCCCACATCTCTCCCTCGTTTTCACTACCGCTGCAAAAGGTATCCTGTATTGATTTCTGGATTTTTTCCCCCCTTCTCTTAATAATGCCGGCTATAATGATGCCAATGGTGATCAGTGCATTACCAGCGGCCCTGCCTCCCTGCTTTGGGATGAAGTGATGAAGACCCCGACAAGAGGATCCATGGATGCCTATATGTGCTTAACGCTAATACCTGCCAGGATACCCAGCGTGCACATGCAATTAAGTTATCTCATCACTGCTGCTTTTAATAAGCCCTCCTGAGCGGAGCACGGTGCATCATTAGGTTATTCAGAATATAGAGGAAGGCAAGAGCGACCACTGCTGTTCCTGAGCAGGAGAGATATGATTTGCAGCCTGGGAGTAGATTTAGGTGATTTTTTTGTTGTTGTTGTTTGTTTTAAACCAGAGTAAACTAAAAGTGAGATTTTTAAGCGTGTTTTAAAAACACACACAATAGACTTTTTTTTTTTCATGGCAGCCATTTTGATATGAAATAGTTTAGTCAGGTGTTACCAAAGGTACCAATTAAGGATGTGTTCAGATGAGGTCAAACAGTCAGAGTGCTGCTATTGTGCATGTTGGCTCACCTTAATTAGTATAATTGGAAACACCTGTGTTTGCTCTCCTATTTCATATCAATATGGCTGCTTTGAAAAGGGTCTGTTTACAATTATCAAGGCCAAAAGGATTTGTGATAATGATATTTTTAACCCCCCTTTTTTCCCCTCGTAGCCACTGATTTTTCTTCATTAATTCTTTATCGTTGCACTTCACCGTCTTTGTACGCTCTGTATCCTTGACTGGACAAACAGAGAGACAAAGTCACGCCCCTTCTGGTGTGCTTCACCTTACTTCAGAAAAAAATATGAAGGGTAGTTTATGGCCAGGATAAATAATTTTTGGTTCCTTTTTGAGTTGCACAGGAAATCACACATATGATGTTTGTCAATTTAAAATATCATTTTACAAGACAAGAAAGAGTTTTTCATAGTTTAGTTTTGTGTGAAACCGTTCAGTGAGCTACATCTCTCGTTTCGCACATTATACATCACCAACAGCTACACAGCTGGCCTTATAACGTTATCGCACCTGAAGTGTTTTATCCAGCAACTCCTGGTCCTTTTACCAGTCAGGAAGAAAAAAAAAAAAACAAGCCAGACCCATTGGTCGTATGACACGCAGGCATCGTAGCTTCAGTGGCTAACGTTAGCTTTTGGAGGGACAAAGTCATGACATCACCTACATGACTTATGGGTGTAGTTTTTCTAATTACGTCTCTTCATAGCCTTATACTTCAAACAGTTTCAAGACAAACGTTTCTCACCATTGACTACCCTTCAAATTTTTTCAAATGTAAGGTCTCTTGGTGGTCCACCGGAAACTTGCGTGACTTCGCCTCTCTATTAGAATCATTGGCAACCCTTGTGTTTCCATCAAGAAAAGGGTCTGTTTTACAAACGAGGGCTGCCACAATATCATGTTTTCACTACCCAAATATTGTAGCCATATTCACAATAACAAATTATTGCAATATCTATAGAAAATTTGAAATTAATTTTAAAGTCATTTGAACTGTTTCTGTTTATTGTGCATTTCTTCTCTTTTTTTTGGCAAATGAAATGCAATCAAACTGAGTTTAGGGAGGTGGAGAGAGTCTGGAACCATAAGTGCACAAAAGCACGCAGAAAGTGCAATTACACTTAATATATGAATGGACTCTTTTCCCTTGGACTGATTCTTCTTCATTTATCCTCGATCGTTGCACTTCATTGTATGTTTTTCCTCTGTAACTGCAGTGTGTGGTTGGACAAAGACTTCAGTGGACAGTAGTGTTAGGTGATGCCTAACATGATGACATCTGTAGTGAAACACTGTGATGAACAATTATATTGTTTGCATACATTTTCTTTTATGCTTTTTATATGTATGTATGTTGGATAATAATAACAAATTGGCCAGTACTTTATGCAGTTTTTCCTTTAGTAAATCAGGTGCAAGCAACAGTTATAATATATGTATATATATGTATATATAATCCTTCATTTTTGTGTTCTGTGGCTTACATTCTTTCTAAGGCATGTTTAAATCACGATGTTACGATGGTAGAGGGTTCATTAGCTGATGACAGTCAGGTATCGCAATGGACAGTGGCATCAGCCCAACCCTAATGGACGATCATCCTGTGAAGATTTGGACTTAAGAGACAAGTGGGGATGGCTGAGTGGGAGGGAAGAGGGGGATCGGTTCCTTTCATAATTGTAATTATGTGAATAATGCAGCTCCTCTGTGCTTGTAAACACTCTGATTTTCAAAATAAGCTGCAAACAAATGTACGGTGGTTTTAATGGAAAATCAATAAAAAGTGTTAAACTAATCACTTTTTCACGATATGTATATCAAATTTGAAAAAAAAGCTATTAGTCAAATTACGTTTAACTTTGCTTATTGTGTTTTGTCTGAATTGACAAATGAATTATGCTACAAGTGCAGGGAGGTGGAGAGAGAGTCTGTAACCATAACTGTACAAAAGCGTACAAAAAGTGCAATTACACGTTATGGCCAGTGAAAAGGTGGAAATAAATTATTTAAGAGCATACAGTATGTTTAAGAGGCACTGGATAATTCACATGATATCATCATATGTGTATTATTAAAGGTGGAATCAGTGGGTTTTGTCCAAGCCGTTTGCAAACGCACCAGGAAGATAGTTAATTGTTGAGTCTCTTTCCCAGAATGTCAAAAACTGACATTTTGCTTTGGTAAAGTGTTCCGAGCACAGAAAAATAATGAGAAAATAAGGAAGTACAGGCAGAGGGCAGGATCTCTGCAGATACAGCCACCACCACACACTTTTAGTGGGTCATAAGTGATGACTGAGAGGAATTATGCTTCTGAAAATGTTGCATATCATATCTTTAACGTGATGTCACTATTTCATTCTCCAAATGTCACGGTTATCATCAATACCGGTATATCACGCCACCCCTATTACAAATGAAACTACATACGAGAGCCAGTAGGCGCTGAAGGAGGGGGGAGGTCAGCTCCTCCATGACTGGAGTGATCACCACCTCCCTCTTCTTCCTCCTCTCCTCCTGGATCTTGTTTCTTCCGTCCCGGCCACGCATGCTGGCCTCCCCCAGCATGCCTTCCCTCCTCTCTCCCTCCCCGGCACCGACATGTTACACGCTGTCAATTACAGGCCAGCATCAGTCAACGCCGGGCGCTTACACACCAGATTATTGTCGATATAGATTTTTAAATAGAAAAATCTATACCTTAAACATCGCAGTCAATACGGGCAAATCAATAGGAATGAGCGAGCTCTGGCTCCTGTAGGGCCTGAGAGCCCCATCCCGCAGGACTGTTTAGACCTGCTCACTTTCTGCTGCGGCTGATTAAGGCCTGTTTTAATGGAGATTTGCTCATAAAATAAATGATTTCGCCATCATCACCAGTCTCGTCATCTTCTCAGTCATCAACAGACGGCCATACTGTCAAGAAATGTGTGCTGCACACTAAACTGGCATATTCTTAATTATGAAAAATGTGTCATCCTCTGTAGTAGACAACCTGGTTTTATTGTCCTTCTCCCTCCGCTTCACGTATGACAGATGACATCCGCAGGTCCAGTGAGGGAGAGGAGGGGAGCAGGAGGAGGACAGAGAGGAGAAGAAGAGTGGAGAGATGGAGTAAAGAAGGAGAGGAGAGGAGGATAGAAAGGGGGTAAGGTGGGGAAGCAAATGAGGGAGAAAAGGAGGGGAAGGGAGGTGAGGCAAGAGGAGGAGAGTGGAGAAAGAAGGAGGGGAAGGGAGAAGTGACTAGTTGTCCTTCAAAGACCCCCTTCTCTCCACAGAGGGAGCCATGCGCGCCCCCTTTCCCTCCTCCCCACACTCCTTCCAGACAAAAGCAATTATTTCTTGTAGAATGTAGTGTGGTTGTGCGCGTCTGTGGAAGAGAGGAATGGAGGGAGGGTGTGTGAGATTGAAGGAGGGGAAAATAAGATGGTGTTGGAGGGGTAGAGGAGGATGAGGAGGAGGAGGAGGAGGGATGCTAACACCTACAGCATCCACCCCTTCGTCCTCCACGCACTCTCCTGACCAAACTCCTCTTTTTTCCTCCGTCTGACACGGCCGCAAAGGCAACGTTTACAGAAAAAACCATCAACCACGCACATGTGAAATAGACACCGCCATCAAAAAACACCTGCACAGATGAATTCACAAACAGGCGGAGGATGATTGAACGTCATTATCCTTCCTTAAAAACTTTTAAAGGTAGAAACAAACTCACTTTTTCTTGCTCTGACTGGCATTTTCTGTCTCACACAGGCGGACAAGTTGACAAGTAAAATACACCCAGAATATGAAGGCTATGATACCTGCAGATGACATCTATCTCACCTATCTTTGAG
Organism: Lutjanus campechanus; assembly: GCA_027495735.1. Lineage (NCBI taxonomy): Eukaryota > Metazoa > Chordata > Actinopteri > Lutjaniformes > Lutjanidae > Lutjanus > Lutjanus campechanus. The sequence goes on from JAJHUR010139429.1 coordinate 14,483, forward strand.
TCTGTCCATCTGTCTGTCTGTCTGCGTCGAAGACCGACCACCTAAATTCAGCGGACTGCCCCCCTCAGTGTGCTTCTTGCTCGGTGCCTATAGGGCCCCTGCAGCGACTCGGTCTCTACAGTTTCACTCCCCGGGGACCCTGAGAGACCCATGGGCCCAAAGACAGAGAGAGAGAGAGAGAGACAGAGAGGGAGAACGCTCCCCTGGGGGGCCGCTCCAGCCAATAACCCCTGCTGGACCGCTCTCATCGGGGGACCCACACGGTCCTGATTGTCCACCTCCCTCCCTATCAAGCCTCCCAATCCATACAGAGATATATAGCTGGTTCCATTGTTTTCTAGGCTGTATCTTCCCCCTGCTGTATTGAAAAATGCTCTTCCAAAATTGTCTCCCTCTTTCTTTCTTTGCCTCTATTTTTTCAGATAGAGAAATACTGTAATGGATGTAATATTGGATACTGGATACTAGTAGTAAAGTCCAGTGATTAGGGATCATTGTATATTGGATGTACAATATATACTTTTTATCATCACAAAAAAATTTTAAAAATTCCTCAGGAGTACCGTTTCTAAATCAGTTTTCATTCTACATAAGAATTGTCACATTGTTTTCCCGTAAATTACAAAAAGACTTTTACTGATACAGCGTTGAATTTCAAGCACTTTCAACGTCTCTACGCTTCCACTGTGCAATTTACTGCAACTTCTACAAAGAAAAAATCTGATACATTTCTAAATTTGTCATAACATCACGATGTCCATATTCATCTTTCTGCAAATCTTAAGAGAGTTAGAGAGTAGAAACTGTAATATTAATTAATTTGTTCAATAGGGTTACACAATTAATTATCATAGCGCTGCAGAGATGCCCTGGTCTACAAAAACGTGTGAAAATTGCAATCCAAAAATGATCACTCCCACTAACTGTCAATCATCGCAACTGCAACATCTGTCAAAATAATCACAAATGTTTTTTTTCTTTTTTTTTACCATATCATGCAGCCCTATTGTAAAATGTACTTTTCATCCGTTGTTGTATTTGTTTATATGGAAATCCTGTAAATTACCTGGTATGTTTATTAATATTATTCCCCCCGTTCATTAATGTATGAAATGTAACTGCTAAATTTAAAAAAAATATCATATATGATGAAATCCATGTTGGATACTTTACGTTCACGGCATTGTAAGACGTCAGATCCGGAGCTTATCTTGTCTCTGGATTGGGACTACATGGACGCTATCAGAATATGGAGTTAAGATGTTTTTCTGATATGACTGATGCTGTGTTTTGACTGCCACACACATGCTTTAATGACCAAGAGCGATGATATGCCACAGATCTGGTCATATTCTAGCCAAATACTGAGTTCACATATTTCAATATATGGCATGAGGGCATGTTTGGATATTTATTTAATGTGTATGCAACACTGGATGCATCTGGTGACAGTATAGTATATGATATACATGCTGGCTTTGTGTTTGAACTGTATAAAACATATTAAAAAATCTCCAGATATGATTCAGATTCTTGTAAGATTTTAAAACAGATATCTCCAGATTTCATTTTATATTTTTTATCCAGTAATGATCAAATGCAACTGCACCTTAATGTCATGCTTTAACACAAAAATCAGGTAAAACCTGTATGTTAAAAAGTACCACACTTGCAGACAGTGGTTTGGTGACGTGGTTTTTCTCTCCTGCACTCGTGACAAACAAATTTATTCATAGAAAACAATTTGTTCAATTCTTCACCACAGCATGTTTTCCATGTCATGTGCTGTAGGTCAGGATGTGGCATGAAATATTTATCCAATCAGAAAGAGCCAGAAGTATCCCTAGGCTATACATTAGTCATAACGTGGGCCCATGCATTAGTCATATAGTTTATTGCACTCTTGGTAATTGCCTGTTATTCATTTTGAATGATTGATTTGACTGGTTGAAAAACACAGAGTTTGAATATTGAACAAAATTATTTTTTTTATTTTTTTTGGTAAATGATGAAGAAGAAGCAACAGCAGCTTCTAACTGAGAAATGACTCTTGTGCTTCAATGAATCGGCCGCGTGTGCTCTTGCATCTTTGTGTGTGTGTGTGTGTGTGTGTGTGTGTGTGACCCAGCTCATCCGCGGGTGTTCGCATCCATGTCATGGCCGTAGTTAAATGGTGATGTCATGTTGACAAACGAGCTGGTTGAATTAAATTCTCACTCATCAATAACGGCGTCGGTCGGGAATCAATAGCAGCCAACAGTGGCGTTACTGGCTCTGTCAGCGGCCTAACAAGGCCCCTATTAGAATGGACAACGCTCCCTCACTGTCGCCCCGTCCCATCTCAAACCAGCAGCGTGGAGGGGCCAACGCGCTCTTCTCATATCCTCTCTGCACACACACACCAATAACAGGCAGCAAAATGCAATATTCACATAAAGCCATGCTCTGACATGATGTATAGATTTGTCAAGATAATATGGATATGATGCATGGGCTTTTATGAGGTTTGTTTGTTGGTGTCTTTGCCCGGGTATGTTTGTGGGTGTGTGTGTGTGAGAGTGGGTGTGTGGGTAAGTATTGTTTGTGCATCTTGGTTAGTGCCAATGGCAAGGTTGTGCAGGCTTTGGATCTGAACCGCAGAGTTCAGATCCAACCAAGATTCAATCAATCCAAGAAGACACACATGCAGGAGAAGAAAAAGTGAGCTGTGTGAGTGCATGTGTGTGTGTGTGTGTGTGTGTGTGTGGTGTATGTGAGTGAGAGTTAGTCCCTCCAGGATTTCGCGGGCTTTTTTTGGGATTGTTGCGGCCTATAAAACGCCTGATTTCACAGCTGCTTTTCTAAGGCACGGTGATGCACGTTACAGTGTTTTTAGGCATTTTTCGGGAAGTGAAAATTGTAATAATTGTCTAATTCCAGGGAGAATAAAATCATACTCTGTGAAAATTGGGACAGGGGAGTTGGAGTGGGCGTGGTCGTGTGGCCCCAGTGTGAGTGGTTTCCAGTATATAAGTTCAGTGTCGATGAACAGTAAAACACATGAAAGTCAAAGCTCAATATATTATTTTTGATCATGAAGTCAACTGTCTGTCTGTCGTTTTATGTAACAGAGCGTAAGCCATTATCCATTACATAAAATTTACTTTGTTTTATTCATTTCATCAGTGTGGTATGAAGCACACCAGATCACTGCTTCTCCAAAGCTGCCCGTGGCTATACTTCCCCTGTCCCACCGACTGCAGCTTCTGTTTCATTTTTAAATAGAATAAATTCAGAACACGATTACAAGTTGTACATTCAGTGCAGCATTTTTAAATACTACTGTGTCCCCAAGTCAGGTGTCCTCACTATTTTTGGCTTCAAGTCTCGGGTTAAGCTAAGTCTCAGACAGCCCTCGTATCAGCTTGTTCATATGATCTATATATTGACTAATTTTCCGGACAAACAGGACAGGATTCAGGACAGCTGCTCATAATTCAGGTACCTACTTCCGAGTGTTCCAAGTAACGTTACCAAAAAGGCTCAGGATTACAAAAATTAAACATAAGCTTTATATGTAAATGAAGAAGTGCACCTGGGGGTATTTCCACAAAGAAGCAAAATCTTTTTTTTTTTTGGAGCTCAAATTCAACAACAAGCAAGCACCAAATCATAAAATATGAACATGCACAGAGCATTGATCAATGTCAAATAACAATGACAAACCTTTAAAAAAAAGAAAAAAGTTAATAATAAAACACTGAGTTGGCTCATCGAGCCGCACGGGGGGAAGCTACAGTGACTGGTCAAATTTGCAGAAATGTTATGGTGATTAGACAAACTTGCAAGGTCGTGCAGAATTTAAGGGGAATTGGTGGAAATTGTGGGAAATGTTGCAATCACAACTTCCTGGAGGGACTGGTAGCAAACAGTGAGTCGGTATGTTGAAACATACGTGTATGACATTTGCCTGGGGCGGGGCGGGGCGGGGCTGGCATGATTGGTGGAACTCACGGGAAGCTACAATGATTGATCGAATTTGCAGAAATGTTTTGGTGACTGAACAAAATTGCAAGATCGAAACGAATTCACAAAAATTTGCTTGAATTTTGCGTGAGTCTTCGTGATTGCAACATCGTAACTTCCTGGAGGGACTGGTAGATAGTGAAACAATGAGTTGGTTCATCGAGATGTACGGCATTTGCGAAAGGAGGCTGTTATGATTGGTGGAACTCGTGGGAAGCTGATTTATCAGATCTATGGAAAATTTGCAGTGAGGACTGGTTGAATTTGTGTGAACTGTTTTGATCGCAACTTCCTGGAGGGACTGGTAAATAATAAAACACTTGATGGAAGCTATGACGATTGGTCAAATTTGTGGAAAAGTTGCGACGATTGGAGTGCAGAATTCACAGAGACTGGTTAAATCTGAATGAAGTGTTGCAATTTTGCAACTTTCTGGAGGGACTGAACAGATTTTATGTATGTAGATATCAATGCCAATTCACAGCCACACACAAAAAAAGTACCACATGCACACCAAGAGTGATAAAACTTCAATTCAGACACACACTCACACACGCTGATGTACACACTGAGACAGAAAACACACACGCTATCTCCTTCCTTTCACTTCCTGCTTCCCTTCTCTCCCTTTCCTTCAGTGTACAAGCAGCTGATCCAGCTAAAGCCCTTGTTCTTTCTGTATTCCTTGTCTTTTTTATTAGTTTTTATTAACTTTGCCTCCCTCTCTCTGTCAGCACTCTCAATAATCAATGCTGATATATTGCCAATATCCAGCTCAGTCCCTCGTGCCATCTTTCACCGAGGCTCTGTTATTGGGGAGATTGGCCCAATAATAATGATATTTATTATAGATATTTATTATCTGGGTTTGTGGCAGTGCTGCGGACGCACCCCTGCTGAAGACTTAAACTCAACCTCGCAGACACATAAACGCACACACGCACACACAGACGAGGACACACACATATACACACAATCTCTCTGGGGCTCTTTAATTTACACTGGTAATATCAGGCGATTATTCCCCATACAGATAGTGTAGGGTTATCAGCAGTGTTAGCGCACACTGGCCATAACCGTCCATGTATTCACTCAACATTATAGAGTCTGCTGCACCTGTATGTGAGTGTGTGAGTGTGTGTATAAGCCGAAGGTTCACCTATGGCTGCCTACCGGTGCTGAGCAGTGTTTAGAAGCCAAGGGAGGGTTGATGGGAGGGGTCAAGATTCAAACAGCGCTTGGTCAGGGGAGGGGATGCAGGAGAAAGAGGGGACTGGACAATCTGGCCTCTCGCCCTCCACACACACACACACACACACACACACCCCCTCGTCCCTCCACATACACACATACATACACTCTCCAACCCCCCCAGGCCTCATCTACACCCCCTCCATCTCCCTCCATCCCTCCAGTAGCCAGGGCCCCAGACGGTAATCCACCCCAGTGCTCCTCATCCTTTCATGTATTGATTTCCTCTCCTGCGCCACGGTTACATGTCGCACCCACGTCATTGGGTCCCGGCTGCTTCTGCTACCACCCCCTCCCCTCTGCTCCACCTCACCCGTCCACCCACCCACCCTCACCCCCCCCCAACCCCACACACCATCTTCAACAACAACAACAACTAAAAGAGGAGGGGTGGTGGAGGTATGGAGGGGGGTGTACACCCACCCAACCCATCCAGGGGAGAGAAAGACAGAGAAGAGGGGAGGAAAAAAGAGTGGGAGGGGGGGGGGGGGGGGGGGCTAAAGGGAGGAAAAAGAGGGCAGATAAAGCACTGCAGTATTTCAGCAAAGCAACCAGCATTTTACAGGGATAGAAACAAACAGGAGAAGATGGAGAGAGAAATAGCAGGAAGAAAAAAAAAAAAAGAATCTGCCCCCGGGGGTTGCAGAGGATATTGTGGAAATTATCAGAGTGCGACACACGCTGGAAGTCCATGCCGAGAGATTTATTTCGAATTTGTCTTTGACAGTGAAATTCATCACCAAGTAGGCCTGTATATCTGCTCTAATTCTACAGACACATTTGGATGAATATGAGTGAGAAGCCATGATTCTGCGTTTGTGAGCGAGAAAACATCAAATTCATTGACAGAGCTGCAATGATTAGGCGATTAATCGATTAGTCAACTGACAGAAAATTAATCAGAAGGATTCAAAAGATTTAAAAATTCAAAGGCTTTATTGTCGTATGCAGAAATCAACCATTTATCTCAAAAATCAAATTCTTAGTTCACTATGTCTCCCTACCTGGTGCTGTCAGTTATTCTATTCACAAACATTCAAGATATACTAGAAACTTAAGGTCAATGAAAGAAAGAAAGAAAGAAAGAAAGAAAGAAAGAAAGAAAGAAAGAAAGAAAGAAAGAATAAGAAACAACAAGATGACTAAGGTAGACAGGATGATAAACAATATAAAAATAGTATTTGCAGT
>JAJHUR010139430.1:0-25560 GCA_027495735.1 Lutjanus campechanus
CAGTGCGCTACGTTATCTAGGAGTGGAGAGGATTGAAAAACAACGTAGAGGTGGCGACATAGAAAGAAAGCTCCTTCAAAGGGAGATCTACTGGATTTACTCCCTCAATACCATGTCACCTAATGGCCTTAATGAGGATTTAGACATTAGGCCCTTTTTGTGAACTGGTATTTGGTGTCTTTTACCTCCAAACGGTGTTGATTACACTTGATATATATTTTCTAATCAAAAACTGTAATCTCATGTTCTTGCAGAACCTTTTTGAAAAATATTCATAAAATGTCAAAAAAAATTTAAAAAAAGCTTTTTTGAGTAATTTTTTTCGAAGAGCTATTTTTCGGGGTTGATTTGTTTTGTTTTGTGTGTTTTTCTATACCTATTTGTACACTGACTATATTGTATTGTTTGCATTCATTGTGTATATTGTATTGTCTGCATTTATTGACCTCTGTGCCCACTAAGGGACCTATATATGCCCATATATGACTCTCTTGAGGCCTGCCTGTCTGATTGCTGATTGACTACAGATGTGTGTTGTTATTAGGCCTTCAACCTACATGTATACCTGCTACCTGCCACACAATTTTTCTATAGTTGCCTGAGGAAGACCAGTCTGGTCGAAACGTTGCTGATTTTGGGAGCCTTAATTCAGTGTGCGGATACTCCTCCTTTTTTCAATGTTAAGAAGCTAACCATATAATTATATTTTGGCACATTCTAGCAAGTGTTTTGAGTATATAGAATATATGCCTACACACCTATTTATGCTGCAGTAGCAATTCGCAATTTTTTTTTTACAAACGTTTTAGCACTTGACTGGTTCAGCACTGGCATGTAATGGAAACTATCAGGCCAAATTTTGAGAAACATATTGTGAAAATGCAAGTGGTTGAAACACACCAAGTGTGCAAATGGACAGATGATAAGTCGAATGAGCTGTGAAAGAGGTTTGAAAAATTTGGACATGGATGAATTTTGAGACAGCGGGACACAGGCAGGTGTAAGAATCTACCATCTGTCCTGCATAAGAGCAAGACCAACAGACTTTTCCCTTGTTTGCCTCTTTTTGTAGTCATTTTACATTTCTTTGTTGTTGTTATACAGCTTTTGTGGTCATTTAGTGTCTCTTTATGCTTGTTTTGTGTCTTTTTGTACCTGTTTCATGTCTCTTTGTGGCCATTTTGTGTTTCTGTAGGTTTGTGTGTCTTTTCAGTTGTTTTGTCTCTTTTTGTAGTCATTTTACATCTCATTGTAGTTGTTTTACAGGTTTTTTGTCTATTTGTGGTCATTTGATGGTGATTTTGTGTTTCCTTGTGGTCATTTTGCGTATCTTTGTAGTTGTTTTAATCTCTTTGTGGTCATATTGCATTGCCTCTGTAGTTATTTTGTGTCTGTCTGTGGCTGTTTTGCGTCACCTTGTGTTCGTGGTCTCTCTTTGTAGTCAGAGTGACATTTGAGTGACATTTTGCAGGTGAAGCCCAGGGGGGCCTCTGACCCTTGGAGCTCCTGGACTTGTGTCCAGTGGGTCCACACAGTAATCCATCCACGGTTCCTGATACTTTTGATTTGTCCGGGTTGCTGTTAGGATCTTTTATACAGTAACGCCACAATTAATTTATGTCGTGTGGAAGCATTACAGTGTCCAACTCGTAAACACCGTTTACTTCCAATATCCACAATCTCATAATAATCTGTCATTATTACGACTGATAAAATCATTTGAGATAATTAAGGTAAATCAATATAGTGCTATATCGACCATGCATAGTATTATACCAGGATTGAGCACTTATCTCCTCGTTTTAGAACAATTCACTGTATGTTTTGTTCACTTTAAATCTGACTAATTATACTTGGGAACGTTCTTTTCCTTGTTATACTCCCCTGTGGGTTTGATCTGACATCGTGCCAGCTGTTTCCTGTGAATGGATTATCACAGCATCGCAAGTCATGCAAATCTTTGTCCCTGCATGGCAGCCGTGAATCAGGAATGACTCAGAGTTGAGCTCAGTCCTTTGCCACTCCTGTTCTGCCAAAGGGTGTTATGTTTCTTGACTTGGATAAACATTTTTTTTTTTCCCAAATTAGTCACGAGCATGGTGTTTGCATTGTCACGTTTCATAATTGCAAAAAATGTGCCAGTCAGAAATGAACTTTGATCATCAGGTAGATGTGTGAGAATGAAACGTTGATAGACAATGGAAATGCTTCAAGATTCCTTAAATATTTATTAAAATGTTAAAATATTGGTTTCTCCTTCATTTTTTTTTTTAATCTCTATTATCAGTTCTGTTATGAGGAACTTCTGATAATTGTCAGGAATAATTAACATGTTCTTGAAACTGATTTTTCAGTTTAAGTCAATAAAAGCAACGTTTACATCCACATTGATTGATTAATTTTCAGAGTTTACACACGGTTGTGTGTAGATTGTCATGCACTTTTTATTTACAGGTAGCTGTAACGTTTCAGGTCTTGCGCGTGTGATCAAATAGCGTTATGATTCAGGTGGTTAACGTTGTTGTGGTGACGTTGTTTTGTGCTAACACAAAAACAAGACTCTACACGTCTATAATGTAATCCGGTGTTTGTTTTTGTGTTATCCGGTACATCTCTCGGCCAGGTGGAGGAATCTCCAGCTATGCAGGCCAGCGGGGAGCAGCAGGGCAGAGCTTAGAGGCCTGTCTGGACCAGGCAGTGAAGGACATCCCCAAAGAAAGACACCAGCTCACACCTGTGTACCTGGGAGCCACAGCTGGCATGAGGCTTCTGCAGTGAGTCAGTGTGTGTGTGTGTGTGTATGACTATTGTGTTTTGTTTCTATGTGACTTTGTTTTTTTTACCGTCACACATTGCCTCACCTTTATTCTAGTTTTATCGCTGTCCTCGGCTAATCCTGTCGCACAGTGTGATAATAATAAAACAAACATTTTCATCGACAGTAAAATGTTCTTCAAAACAATATCTTCCTTATGTAATGTCAAACCAGTATTAAAATATTAAATAAACATGAGGCCTGAGGATGCATGACATATTGGAGGCAGATATATTATCCAATATGTCAGAGAAAAGGAATTATTGTTTATGGTGCAATGTCCCTTGTGACTGTGAATGAAAACTGAATCTAGAATCACGTCAGAGGCAGACAGATGAATTTACATGAATTATATTGTTGCCTGTCAGCACTTTCAGAGGGAAAAAGACAACATTTCTTGTGTTAATTACAGTGTGTTTAATGAAACTGTGAAGAAGCAAACTGGTCATTATCATGATCAGCTCTGAAATAGCATATTGGTGCATTTTTAATACAGGAACAAAGAGGCTGTTTACACCTGCTGTTAACATGCGTCTGGGTGACTCAGTCACAAGTGGGCAGCTTTAAGTACATGTGTTCGCATCTGGCTAGGGTTGGGCGATATTGTTATTATTAAAATTTTCCAAATGATCATCATTGGCCCATCAACCGGCGACTGGCGATATCTTCGTCCACCTTTCCCACCTCCTCCCAGCTCTCGAGTCTCAGCTGGGAGATGTGCGCAAGTGGCGAATTTGCTACATTATATACGCTGCATATGTTCACTACGTCCAATAAACAAAATAAACTCACAAAATGTCAAGAAATCACATGTTCTCACACTTATTTTCCTTTTTAAACAAAGAAATACAACCGTACACCTTCTGAATTCAAATCTCTCTCTTTTACCGAACTAAGATGAGCTTAATTGGCTCGTTAACTCCTCATAAAACACACTTCATATAAACTCACCAGAACCATCTTTGTTAGTCTGTCCACACTCTCTGGTTGAATTAAATCCTTAATTCACTGTATGAAAAGAGTGCAAAGACGCTGCAGGCTATTTACCTCTCACTCCTCACTCAGCTCAGAGCACTCATGGTCGGGCTGATTGAATGTGAACTGTGCTGCTGGATGAGCAGCGCCTGTCACTCTGCAGATTATTACATTAGCAAAATAAAATAACAAAATACCAAAAATTTTGTTCAGTTGGGGTCAAACGGAGACAATACTTTATACAAAAAAAAAAAAGAAATACAATGTATAACATTTGCCAAATTTACAAGGAGGCCCAAATAATTAAGAATTTGTCACAGACAGTATTTCACAAAATTTACACGAAATTGGGAGATTTTTTATAAGGAGGTCTGGGGAATTTTTCCACTATTGTCAAAGAAGTAACCTACATTGATTACTTTTTACTCTATTTGTAAAATTTGACATGTTTGCTGTCAATAAAATGATGGCTTCTATCATTGCGTAAATGGTGAAAACCGTTTACTGTTGTTTAAACCGTGTGTTCAAACAACAGCTAAAGATAAAAGCACATTAGACAGGAGTAGTCATCAGTACTGCAATGCCACGACTGGCTGTTTTAATACATTGCAAATAAATAAAACTTGCGCAAAATTTAACTTAACACAATAACCCCACATGATTAATTTTTGATCATATTAATATTCCTGATCAGTCGGCTCCCTAGCTCTCTAGGTATATTTATTTTAGATTACTTAAACAATTACCAGTTACTGAACTGCACAATTAACTAGTTAGTTAAAGTAAATAATGTCACCAGTGACCTCTCTTTATAAATAAAGGATCTGGTTGGTGCTGTGGAAGAAAAACTGTTTTCACTCAGTATGCAGACATTTGGACTCACAGGAGTTATATAGACGTGTTCTTAGCTCAGTGAACTTGCATGTCTTATCATATTTTGCATACTGAGCTCCCAGTGTGTGTCTATTAAGATATGAGCCCTGTAGATACTAGGGATGTTCCTGGTGACTAATTTCCCTGCCAACTAAACACACATTAATTTAGACTAGTCGACTAGTCTAACAGTAAGAAAACACTCAATTTATTAATTAATATTAATTACATTCATTCTGCACTGTGCATTATGAACATTGCACATTAACCTACAAAACATGACAACAACTCACTAAATGCTTCACCTTTTGAGACCGAAAAGAATCACAGGGTCTGGGTTTACCTGGAGCTGACGTTAGCTGCCAGCCTTACACAGTGTGGCTAACGTTAGCAGTGCTAACAGCAGCAGCCTGCTCTGCTTGCAGGTTGTGTGTGTCCGTGTCTGTGCTGTATGTGGCTACACATTGCTCAAGTCGAGTGGTTATATACCACTTTATTGTGTCACAGCCACAGATAACAGATAAAAACGTTACGTGGGGCCTTGGGGCATTTGCGTAGGGCGAGAGGGGCCGCAGCTCAGACTAGTGGTGGGTGGCTGCATAACATCGTAAAGGCAACAGTTAAATGGCATTGTACATGAATTAAATATAGATAAATAGTTTAATGGACTAGCATTTCTGGTGCTAACTAGCGAGGTGCTTACTTCTATAATCGACTAATCGCGCACATCCCGAGTAGATACTCGTTATTTCTCTAATTAAATTAGGGAACAGTCCTCCAACACTTGAAATTAACAAGCTACTGTCAGTTGGCCCTCTCGATTTTCCTGCTTATAAAAGTTTTATCAGCAAGTTTACAGTATATTTATTAATTTTAATGAGTGGAAATAGGTAGTACGCTGTGAGCCAGGCCTATTCAAGTGGCAGTCCATGGGCCGAATCCAGGCCTTTAATTACCTCAGTCTGGCCTTTTGATCAGCCCTCAAGTGTTTGCATTGTTTGTTAGAATATAATTATTTTATTAGTGGACTAATTAGTCCATTCATTGGTTATGTCTGTTGCTGAGCACAGAAACACATATTGCTGTAAAAAGTTTATATCAGGCTGTTTAAGCAGACTGATGTTAAAGCTACTAAAAGGAACTTTCATATTTTATTCATTTGAGGCCCCAGTAGACAATATTAGTAGTTTAACAAACTATAGCATTGAAAATAATCTTAGTAAAAATCTCTTCCTGTTTCTTTTTCTCTGGCTAACACACAACTCACTGTAAACTCACTTTGCCAGGAAAAATGTGAACACAGGCTCGTGTCATCTGATTTAACGGAGAATCCGACCAGGTGACAGCCATCAACAACAATAAAATAGAAATAGCCAGTCTTTTCACTCGTGGTCTTGTTGCTTGTGTGGGTCAATACAGATGCATCAGTATTAAACTGAGGCTGTTTCATAACCATTTAAAAACTCCTCTGAGTAGCTTTAAAGTCTTACGTGCTTTGTTTTTTTCTGCACTTTGGTAAATAATGTTTCTTTTCCAATTGTGAAAACTATTGAAATGCACCAACAAAATAAATAAGTGAATACAAAAGGTACATTGCTTTACACACATTTAAAGTTACAAGTCAACCATGAGAAATGTGAATATACAGCAGCTTCCTACTGTTTTTCAAATCTGGCCCTTCAAAAAAAAAGTCATTGAACAGACCGCTGTAAACAAAACTGAACTAACTAGTCATGTGTGGATTTTTGGTTGTGATGACATTTTTCTTCAAACTATCTGTATCCACCCGTTCTTATTGGCATCAATTAGGATCCATTATCGAGTGAGATAGTGTGGCTGTCTGAGAGCAGAGTTGGTGAGGTTTTTACTTTATGCAAATATGCAACAGCAAACAGCTGCACAATCTCTCAGAATGTAAATCATTCACTCACTTCAAATGTGTCCAAAGGCTGCAGCAATTGAATGAAGCAACAGCATCCTTACTTTTCTCTGTCTGCGCATTCAAAACATCCATTTGCACTATTGTAACTCCAAACAATGTCCATAAATTAACTTGTTTAACTGTCGATCTCTTCATCATTTCCCCCAATACTGGTTACAGATCAGAATTTTGCTCAGAGAACCTTGTGTTAATTGATCTGACTGACATATTGATGGGATTTAGGCACCGAATTTCAAACTCTGACACATGCATGCATTGACTTGGATTTAAGCATTTACAGATTTAAAGATACAAGTGTAACAAAAACAGTTTACATAACTAAAATGTAATGAAATGACAGAGAGATTCTGTCTTCAGCTGTCTGACTGGGATGAGTCTGGTTGGGAGCTTCTGAGTCTGGTTTAAATTGCGACCAGGTGCTGGTGCCTCCGGTCCTGCAAACAAGCATGTGTAACTGATTTCACCGTGGCGTCTCCACGACGCTTTCAAAGGACTGGCCTTAGGATCTGGGTCAGTTGAAAGTCTGTAGTTTCAGAGGTCAGGAGTCAACCAAGAAGACTTGGGCAGTAAATCAGTGAGAAATAAGCACAGTTTAATGAAAACTGCTCATTTTTGACCATTAAAAGTAGCATTTTACTCATGTAACCTCTAAATGAAGGTCCATAAAAGTTACCTAATGCAAGTGTAACTTGTAACAGTTTAGTAAAATCAAACTCTTTCTTTTTTTTTCTCCCCACCAGGATCTCCAGCCCAGAGCAGTCGGCTCAGATTCTACAGGAGGTGGGCCACAAAATCCAGTCGTACCCTTTCAGTTACCGGGGGGCGGCCATACTGAGCGGTCAAGAGGAAGGGGCGTATGGCTGGGTCACCGTCAACTATCTGTTAGAGAACTTCATAAAGGTACATTAACTTGTATGAAGTGTGCTTTTGTAATCAGCAGGTTTTAATCAGCTGGAAATTGTAAAAGCATCTGTGCCAGGATTTTTTTTTTTTTAATTAAAAACTGTGTTCTAGAGTAAAATGATGATTCTCCTTCAATTTACAGCAACAGCAAACTAATGAGGGCAAACTGTATCCTACCTTTGTGGAGCAGGATGGTGGCTAATCATTTCCCACTAATCAATAAATTTAAAATATATGTCCAATCTTTGAACTAAAGGCCAACTCCGTCTTTTAAATGGAAACTCCCACTCAGTCAATAGCAAAAAGTGATGATGTAGGTTATAGTGCTATTGCCCTCTTGCCCCCTACTTCAATCTAGGGGGTTTATGGTGGCAACCACGCCTGGAATTTCACCATTTTATTGGCAGGCCACTTGAGCCTTAGTGTTCTAATTTCCTTGAGGGCACAAAGAGCAAATGCCAGCTGCAGCAAGGCCATCAAATACAATGATTTTAAGACCACAGTAATAATAATGATGATTTTAACTTAAGTGAAGGTTGTTTTTCTTTTTATTCCAGGTTTTTCTAATTTGTTAATTCACTGACTTGTCAATAATCATAACCATTCATGCATACAATGAGTTAAACATTTCGAAAGTTAACTGCAGGATGTCAACCTGTTCTTGTCCCGCCCTATCCAGGCTGTGATTGGTTAGTTCACAAAAAGTGACACTGATATCTGATATGGGCCTAAATGGCACTCAGCTTGTGGTGCTCTAAGCACCAAAAAACAGTTACCAACTAAACCAGCGTCTCTTTCCAAAGGATCTAGTAGAAACTACTTTCTTTCTATTAGAAAGAAAGTAGTTTCTCGATGAAACTGCTCACAACAAGATCTGTGGATTATCTTGAGTAACTGGGTCATGATTTTTGGAAAGAGACCGGTTTTGAATTTTTCAACTGTATTTCTGGTGCTCGGAGCAACACACAACTTGTGCCATTTACTTCCATTATATTGGAGAGAAGGCAAACATCTCTATGGCTGATATCTCCAAAATTCTACAACTCACACCAAAATGATGTAGACAAAATAAATAGCACTACAGGCCAGGGGAAAAATATGTGTTTTTGAGTTTGTGTTGAACCATCCCTTTAAATCTCCTGGATGGCCAGTGCTAGATTTTAGTCAAGTGCTATTTTCCTGCAGTTCAATCCAGTCTTATCACTGGTTATGTGCACAGTGTGATGTGTTGCCCAAAAGGAATTCAAATCTCAATCTCAAAAGTATCATTACAGAAACTCCCCGAGTCTGAAATAATGTCTTATCTCAGTTATGATTACATTTAAGATTTTTGCTATTACAGAAACATGTTTCCTAAGTGCATTTAGGGCAAAAAAAATAAAAAATAAAAAATCCTTTTTTATCTTAGGATAGGAATTTGGTTATTACAGAAACATCCTCACTGGAGAATTTCCTCAGTTATGAATCTTAAGTTGGGATGGGATGGACCTTGTCATAAATTCAAAATAACTGCAGAGTGGATGCACCACTGTTGTTAGGTGTGTGTGGAGATGAAGATGGGGAACAACATGAACACTGAAATGATTGAAAGGCTTCTCGATCTGTATGACATTTAAATTTCCCAGACCGTGTATTAATTGTATATGAACTGCCAAGATGATTAATTTTAAATCCTGGGCCTATCAAGTTAAGATGGGGAAGCAGTTAGGATTTTTTTTTTTTTTTTGTAATGAGGCCACTGACACTAAAACCTACATTCTTGCACCAAAATGTGTTGTAGGGACACTACTGGGAACCCAAGGAATTATATAAAAACCTCAAAAACTAAATGGGCCAACCCTTTTAATGTTGTGATGTACGATCTGAGTGGAAGTGTTTGCCTCTTTGAAGCTAATCTATAGGGTGACTGCTGACACCTAGTGGCTTCTTAAACACTAATGATCACGTGGCACTATTCTCTGTAATGTCAGAGCTTGTTATCAGCTTGTTAGTGCGGGTGAATCTCTGGGTCAGCTGCAGAGTGAACTTACAAGATTATTCCTTCCCCTCATGTGTCTGAAATGGACACCTTTCCTTAAGATAATGAACACGGTCTTCTGTTTCCCTGTTTGCAGTACGGCTTCATGGGGCACTGGCTCAGCCCCGGCAGGCCCACAGTGGGAGCGCTTGATTTCGGAGGGGCGTCCACCCAGATAACATTTGCGACTCAGGAGGAAGTGGAGGACAAAAACGACAGGATAAAGCTGCGTCTTTATGGCCATGAGTACTCCCTCTACACACACAGCTTCCTGTGCTACGGGCAGGATCAGGTCCTCAAGAGACTGCTGGCTCATGTAGTGAAGGTAACGCAACATGTCACACTCACTGAAACCATCTTTATTTTATCAGCATACATAGTATATGTAGTGGTTATAGACAGAGGTCGCAAAAGCACATGTATTATCTACACAAGCAGAAGTACAAATACTTGTGGAAAAAAAGACTGGTGATAGTAGAGGTCCCGATTCAACTTCTATACTGCAGTAAAAGTGAAAAAGTACAGGCTCTGAAATGTACTCAATGTATAAAAGTAAAAAGTTGTCCTCTGAAGGACATTTCTACCAGCTGTTTCTGTGCAAAGCTAACTGATCCTCACCTTTTCTCCGTAGTCTCGCTTGTCATTTGAATCTTTTACGTTGTTTTCATCTTATGTCGTTTTCGTCATGCTACATCTTGTGTCGTTTTCGTCTAATGACTTTTACGTTGTTTTCATCTCATTATGTATACATCTTTTTTGTCTTGTTAGGTCTTGTTGCATGGTTTTTGTTTTGTCATGTCTTTGTCTTTAACGCCATCTTCGTCTTGTTATGTCTTTTGCCTCGTTTTCATCTGGTTACATCTACAATGTAATTTTCAAATTGTTACGTCTTGTTACGTCATTTTCATCCTGTTATGACTTTCATGTTTTTTTGTTTTTTTTTTGTCTTATGTCTTGTTACA
Organism: Lutjanus campechanus; assembly: GCA_027495735.1. Classification (NCBI taxonomy): domain Eukaryota; kingdom Metazoa; phylum Chordata; class Actinopteri; order Lutjaniformes; family Lutjanidae; genus Lutjanus; species Lutjanus campechanus. Next base: position 10,488 of record JAJHUR010139430.1, read on the forward strand.
TCCCTTTTGCCTTGTTAGGTCTTGTTATGTCTTTTCCATCATTTTTGTCTCATTATGTCTACATCTTTTTATGTCTTATTAGGTCTTGTTGCGTTGTTTCTGGTCTTGTTATGTTGCATTTGTCTTATTATGTCATTTTTGTCTTGTTACATCCTTTTTGTCTTGTTAGGTCTTTTCTATGTGTTATTGTCCCATTTATTTAGGTTGAAATTGGTCTAGATGTTGGGATGGCAATGGACAATTACGCAAAATAAAAAAACTAAAGTAAGAAACTGTTTTGAAAATGTAAGGAGTAGAAAGTACAGATCTTTGATTTAAAATGTAGGGAGTAAAAGCAAAAAAGTTGTCAGAAAAATAAATACTCAAGTAAAGTACAGATACCAGAAAACTCAACTTAAGTACAAAGTACTCAACCAAGTATGAAGTACAAATACTTAGTTACTTACCACCTCTGGTTATAGATCTTTTTGCAGTATTTAAGCTTAGAAGCTTAGCTTTCTTTCAACCTGAACCTTATTTTCTCACATTTTGTGTCTATGGGGACAAACAGCTGTTTTATTGTTTATGCCAAACCCACCAGACCCCATTCCAGAAAGTCATTTTCTCATTTTTAAAACACCCTTCATTCAAACTTGACAGAAACTAAATATAACTCATTAAAAATGTTTTGGCTCTTCTTTCCACTGTTCTAACAATCACCAAGAATCAGAACCAGAATCTTCTGGCAGTACACGCTGTTTCTTCCCACTGCTTCTCTGATGTCCGTCCTCCCTCTCCATATTTTCATATTTAATGCTGTGAATTAATGGGTTATTTTGACCAAACCAGAGCTGGTGATTGTTGGAACAGCAGAAAGATGAGCCAAGACATTTTTGGCAAGGTTTTTATTTTTTATTTTTTTGTTGTTGATTCTGAATTAAGATTATGATGACAATTATAAAAAATTACTGTTTCTGTAAATGAAGTTTGGCGGGTTTGGCGAGAACGCTTAAACAGCTGTTTCTGATTAAACATATGTCACTCTTTAATAAGATGTCTGTCTCTGTAGGGATCCCTTTCATCATGTTTTCAGACACTGAGAACAACAATCAGACAAAAGTAAAAGTCAGTGGCAAGGTGGCCTGGTAGCTCAATTGGTGGAGTGTTTGGCGCATGTGCCGGGGCTGTGGGTTTGTTGCATTCCCCGAATCTCTCTCCCATTTTCTGTCATATCTTCAGCTGTCCTTAATAAAAAATTAAAGGCATAAAACAAAACAAACAAAAAAACAAGAGTCAGTGGCAAAACAAGCACTGTTAGTGGATATATTTTGACAGCGTGCAATTGCCCACAAGGACTACATTGTAGCCCTTTTCGTGGGTGACTGCAGTGCTCTCACTCAATACTGGACCAAATGCTTAGACACACAAACATAGGAAAATGGAGCTCTGGTTGAAAATTACCAAAGTTTCCCTTGTTTTATTACTTGTTTTTTATTGTTGAACATTCTGGCATATTTAAGCAGCTGTCCTGCTTAAAGTAGATAGTGAGAACACATGTTTTCTCTGGTCAGGATCCAGATATTACATTAACTGTCAGCAGAGGTGGGAGATATCTATGTACAAATACTTTGTTACTGTACTTAAGTAGTTTTTAACACACATATCTGTTCTCTCTACACCTTACATTTTCAAAACAGGCTTATTACTTTATTTTCAGTGCAAACATTTTTCACTACTGCAGGAAATAGGACAAACCTTTGATGCACCTTGGTAACAGGAGATGTGTCTTGTCCAGTCAGTAACACTGCATACGGTTGACAAATAATATAATATCTAAACATAATTTGACAGCATGTTTACAAGCAATACTAGCTAGTTACCCAGCCATCAAGATTTTCACAAATGATACACTGTGCGTTGTCCTCTACAGCCTCAAGTAGAGAGCTGAATAGCGAATAGGATGTGAGATGATTGCTTATGTGATACAAGGTCTTAGTAAGTTCAGAAGGGCAGTTTTTATTGTTTACTTCAGCGTCATGTTACTTATATAAATCATGCATGTATGAAGGTTTATATATGTGTCACATCTTTACGTCTTTGTGTCTCAGTCTCAGGGTTACTCCGAGTCAGTCACTCACCCCTGCTACCCTGCAGGCCACAGTCAAACTTTAAAGTTGAATAGTATATTCAACTCTCCGTGTACGGAAACGTACAAACCCAGCTCCTACGACTCCCAGGCCTCTGTGACTGTACACGGCAGCGGACATTATAACCACTGTGTGGGCAACGTGTCTGAGATCTTCTCTTTCAGCAGCTGCCCCTTCTCCCAGTGCTCCTTTGATCAGGTGTTCCAGCCAAATGTCAGCGGTGGCTTTGTGGTAAGAAGGGCTGGAGGGGATGGACGACTCTAGTGGTATGATACAGTAGACTAAAGGTCAACCTGTACACAAAGGGTACAGACACAGTGTTAGTGATGCTTTATAAAGTTCATCACGGTTCAGTTTCACAAGCACAGACAGCCAAAATATAAAAATATTCCATTACACGTACAAATCATGCATTCAAAAATATACTATTAGTATATACTCATGAATGATCCTGTAATGGTTCAGCAATATGTGTTTAAGGTGAAACTACTTACTAGGGCCCAACTGATACTGGATTTTTGGGGACAATGCCGATGACATGGGAGTAAAAAAATTCTGATATTGATAATGTAAAGATTAAAATTAAATGTGCTCATCAAACACATAATAATAATAATGATATGATATGTAATGAAGTCAGGATCTTTTTTTTCTCTTTTGCACATTTACAGTAACAATTAACTTTATTGTCCAAAATGACATCAGGTCACAGGAACAATAAATAACAATTTAAGAAACACAAACAGAAATATTAATTAAAAAATTATCAATATATATACAATGCTGACTATAAAACTAAAAAAAAAACTTGAAAAATAAAAACATCTGTTGCAATCTGAATTATGTTCTGTAAAAAAAAAAAAATCACATAGGCATATAGACATATCTGGCAACATATGCGCCAATACGATATAGACAGCTGTGATAGGCTGCGATATCAGCTTATAATATCAGCTGACCAGTATATATGTATCTGGCTCTACTCCTTACTGTACTGTTGAGGAGCTTATGAGTTCATCATATTTACAATATCACATTTCCATGCAAACAGCTGTCAGTAAATATAGTGGAGCACAAATTACAATTTTTCTCACCATATATTTTTTAATTGTAGTGGAGAAAAAGTAAAAAGGCTCCAAAAGTCAAAATTACTGACCACATCACTGTTGTGCCAACAATCAGCAAAGCACACTCTCTCATGTGAAGTTGCAATTTTTTACAACAAGTAGTTCCAACCTAGCAATCTGATGGTCAACTAGATTTTTAGAATGTGCTCAAAACTATTTGTTGTATAAATTGTACTAAAATACAGCACTTAAGAAAATTAATAAATGGATAATTACCGAGGTGGCACATTTATCTATCTATCCAGCTTTAACCAAAGATCAAAATCACACACAATATCTGCACGGAACTTTGTGTTGTGACTTTGTACCAACGTATTGACAGTGTACAGACTTTCACAGTAGGATACGCTCAGAGACAAAAACAATATGGCCTCAAAGTGCCAAGAAAAACCTAGAAATATATGCTCCAGATATTATGTGTGTCATTCTTATGGATAATTATGTTTTCTGTGTACTACAAAAAGGCCTTTTCACAGCAGCCATATTGATATGAAATAGTAGGGTAAGCACAGGTGTTACCGATGATATTAATTAAGGTCCTGTTCCATTTAGTGTAGCAGTCTTTCCAGTGAGCCAACAGCAGCTCCCTGACTCTGTTTAATCTGTAAGGAACCTTAATTAGTATCATTGGTAACACCTGTGTCTACTCTACTATTTCATGTTAAAATGGCTGCTGTGAAAAAGGTCTACAGCTCTGGTCTGACTATTGTATTTTGTCCTCTTTCTGTGTTTCCAGGCGTTCTCTGCGTTCTTCTACATTCACTCCTTCCTGCAGCGTATCACACATATTCACGTGAGCACTCCATCAGAACTGGAGGAGGCGGTCAAAAGTGTGTGCGGCATGAATCTCAGTCAGGTAATATTCTTCTCTATTTATGTTCCGTTTATGTGTAATATTTCATTTGTGTGTATGTTCACCTGTGGGGTGCTTCAATGAGTGGAGTCTGCAGTGAGCCACCTGACCTATTTACATTTCCTTTGCTTCATTATCAATTCATCATGGAATGCTTTTAAAACCATTTTTTATTGATCACTGGATTTGGGAAAACATTTTAAAACAGCCATTTTCATTACATTTGCAATATTACTGATATATTATGCCAGAGTTACACATTTTAAGTTTCAGTTTAATGACCACTTTCATTTAAGGACACCAATTTTTAATTTAAAAACATGTAGCCAGCGTGTCACATTAAAAATGAAAGCTATGAAATTAATAGGTATATTTAATTATATATTTACATGAATAATGCACATTTAATGAATCACTTTATGGATGTTTTAGCCACAGTAGTGGCATGACCAGACTGAAATATTTCTACAGCTATTTGATGGATTATCATGGTGATTCCCTGACCGCTCATGTAGTTCCAGGTCAAAGATTTTGTTTAAGCAATGAAATATATTAACATACACAAGATGGACTGGATGATACTGCATTTGGTATACACATTAATGTTCCACACAGGCTGAATTGCAATAAGTTTGATCCTTTAACTTTTCATTTAGTATTATCAGACCTGTTTAATTTGCCCAGTACTTTGGTTTTTTAACTATAAAGTAAATACCTGCAAAACCACTGACATTCCCATCAGCCTCAGCTGTGTGCCTACTGCTTATTAGCAATATTAGCATGCTAATGTGCTAAACTAGGATGGTGAACATGACAAACTGCTCAATAACAGCACATTACCATTGTCACTGTTAGCATGTTAGCATTCAGCCTGAAGCACCACTGTGTTCAGCCTACATGAGCCACTAGGTGGCCATAGATTCTTGTTTAAACACTTTGACTGTTGATAACCGCTACAAATGGTTAATAATTATGCCAGCGGCACACTCACTCTCTCTCACACACACACACACACACACACACACACACACACACATGAGCATAATTTTCATTCATTCATTCATTGTTTTTTGTTCCAGATGATGGAACTTGCACCGGAGCAAGAGTCTCGTCTGCCAAGCTACTGTGCTTCTTCTGTATATGTTCAGATTCTCATGCTGAGAGGATACAGGTTCGATGAAACGTCATTCCCACGCATTTCCTTCCAGCGGAAGGTGAGAACTTCATCATCACTTTACATAAAAGTATATCGTCGCTGCTCATTTGCAAATGTAGAGAAATAAATTTTCCATTTTTCTCTGAGTTGTAATCATTTGTTGCTGATCCTCCAGGCAGGGGATGCCTCGGTGGGCTGGGCTCTGGGCTACATGCTCAGTTTGAGCAATTTGCTGCCGGCAGAGAGCGCGGGGCTGAGGAAGGCCCTGACCCCGGGAGCGTGGGGAACGCTCATCTTTCTTTTTGTTGTCCTGCTGGCAGCAGTGCTGGTTTTCATCTTACTACGAGCTCGTGATGGGAGGAGGAAAGGAGGCAGTGAAAGTGCCATCTAGATACTATAACAACCTAACAGAAAACAGTAATACCTTTATGTGTGTGTGTGTGTGTGTGTGTGTGTGTGTGTGTGTGTGCTGGCTCTGTACATCAGCACATTGGATCTACATTTAAGCTTTATTGAAAAGGGTTAGCTGGGTACGCTATATTTAGAGTATTTTCACTGTTTTATCTTGATGGGAAACCACCTTTATAAAAGTCAAATATTGGTCGTCTCTCAATCAACCAGACTCAACTGGCAAAAATAGTCATTTTACCTCCCAGAGAACAGAAGTTGTTGGTCTACCACTGCCTCAGTCTCTTACTTTGTTTGTGTTATTGTGGGATTTTGGTGAATCCAAACAAACTTTTTAAAACACCAAAGTCACACAATAACACAAACTAACAGATTGATCAGCAACTCCCATGTTCTGCAAGGTAAAATTACTGATGTTGCCAGTGCAGTCTGGTTGAGAGGAAGAGAGCGTTATATAACGGCAGTTTCCTGTCGGAAAAAGCCACCTGATGGCGAGGTGAAATGGTAAAAACATTCTAAATAAAGCGCACACTTAAACTGTACTGTGTTAAACTGACTGAAAAGGATTTGACTACAGTTGCAATAATTACAACTTGTTCTATTACTCTCTGTCCCTGATAATTGTAGTTCACTGTTCATCTGATGTGGATACAAACACCCTCAGATTAAAGCTGAAAGTTGGGTCTTTAACTTTATAGTATTTTTGGTCATTTCATTCCAGTGTACTGGAATATAGAGCCAACACAATGAAAAACGTGTCACTGACCAAATACTGTCTGACTGCACTGTAGGTTTTAAAACAGCACTGTGACTCCCCTGGTGGAATTGGCACTACGCGGGAGGTCTGAATGTAATTTGTATTCTTGAAAAGTCAAACCAACTTGTGGTTGTATGGAATGTAAGAAAGTCCATCTTTTCTGTTGTTTGTAGAAAATGAGTCACACTTTCTCTGAAGCACTGCTGCAGTAAAATGAAGCACACGTTGGAGATAACCACCAGTTTAATATGTAAAGAATCACTATTTTAAAGTTTTTGTATTCAGGTGGGAGTTTTTATTCACATTTTAGATTAACTTCAAATAATCAATAATATACAGATGTGATATATATATATTATAAACATTTATTGACAGAAACAAACTCAAGTCTGAGAACTGTAAAGCAATTTAAAAGTTTTGGGAAATAATAATGGGGTGTGTTTTAATAGTTAAATTTGGCAAATGTGGTGTTATTTTACTGCATTGTTTTATACAATAAGTCATTTTGCACCTTAAAAATAATATTTAAGATCTGCTGTCTTGGATTGGAATACACATTACATGTGCAGTTTTCATTTGCCCACCCGATCTGGGCAGCATTACAGGCTGAGGTGAAAACATTTTTACCCTCCAAAATATATTTGCACGAAAACATTGTCAACAAATATTGATAATTTTACATTAATCAGCCTAATCAGTGGTCGTAATCATTATCATGTAGCCTACTGCATTTCGAGATAATTGTGCTGCAATATAGTGTGAAGCATGTTCCAGTATGTACAAGGTGTGCTGGCACGAAATGCAAGCCCAACTCTTGACATGTAGCTGTGCTAGATAAAGATTTTTGAAGCAGCTATAAAGTGCTGGAACACCTTTTCCAAGACCTTCCATGATGTTTCAGATCCAATAAAGCCCCTGCATGTTGATTTTCTTATGTATATTGTTGAATTTTCTGTTTAAGATGGTTTTGCTTGTAGAAAAAAATAGCAATACTAAACTGTGTGTCACATTCAACCCACACAATCAATGCTAGATAAGGTGTGCCAATAGATTAAAGATAGATTATAGATTAAACAGTTGTTGAACATTACCAACATTTTCACTAGAATTAGTTATGTACATTAAATGCTTAGTTAATATTAAGCCATTGAGAATTTTAGTTAGTTTAATTAGGCTACATTGCTCTCTGTGTGGTCACTTTGTATGTTTTACTCCAGATAACAAAATAAAACAAATGTTTTGTATTGCTTTGTTGTTGTTGTTTTTGTTTTTTTTAAAAATCTTTGTACAGTACAAGGAGCCTGCTGTCTTTGGGTCATTTTCATTGATTTTACTCACTTCCTTTCATGGTCTGCTATGGACTACAGCTACTAGAATGCTTTGCCTGTTATGATGACTTCCAGTATTTTCGGCGTGCCTTCAGAATAAAAGCGGTATTTTTGTTAGTTTTATTTCAAAGCTTCACAGTGTGAATTGTAACGTGATTTGCTGGTTAATCGTTGCACCTACCTCCTGAATGCGAAGATGGGGTCAGTTAAATCATTAGAATATTATTCAGTGTAACAAGTCACAGAAATAATAAAATAGTCTTACACTCCATTTGTGTGAATTATTATCATGCACAATGAAAATGGTAAACTGCAGTGCAGGGTAGAATGGCCAAGAGGATTATACAAATGGATCCACACCGCAAAATAAATAAATAAATGATGTAATAATATTAAAGCAATAATATGATAAATCTGAGATTCAATCGAGTGTATCCCATAAATATCAGACAAAACAAGTGAGAATGAGAAGAGGAGGTAAAAGTAATGTAAAGGAGGGGAAAGATGCAATAAAGAGTTGAAAGTATCTGGATGTTACTTGTGTGCGGTCCAAGATAACGGCAGTACTCGTTTTATGGCTTTTATTTTGAAGGCTTTTACCGGAAGCGTGTTTTGTTGTCGCTGCATGGCGGAACAAGTGTGACTGTGGAAGAAACCGAAGCAAGTTCATGCTGCTCCATTCACGTTTAAACTATAAACTTTAACTTTAAACATCAAAATAGAAACGGGCCGCACAGCTGTAAAGGTTTCTGCGAAGTCAGACACGGAGTTCAAGGGGAAAGTACGAGCCTTCTGTCTGTTAGCTTGTTTGCTGGTGTGGTCGCTGTGGAGTGTAGAGATGTGCACACAGACGAAGGCTGCAGCTCTGATGGCCAACATAGAGCAGGCTGACATCGACCCGTCCGGGGTGTTTAAATATGTTCTCATAAGAGTTCACAGCAGAGAGGACGGAGACGAGTCTGAGATCGATATAGTCCGAGGATACGGCTGGGCCGAGTACCATGGTGAGTCAGGAGCACCAAGCTAACACCAAACAGGGCTAACAACAGGGGTCCACCACAGGGTCCCCCACAAAACATAAGATTAAAGGAACAAAACACTACCTTCAGTCGTCAGTTTATTGAGTTCACCCAGCGAAAACTAATGCAGTCTAATACAATAGACTCTTCATGACCCTTCATGATGATTTGTGTTGTTGAAGCTGTTGTAGAGGTGTTGAGTTAACTTTATGGTTATTCTGTAGGATGTAGTTTGTGATGCTGTTGATCTGTATTGTGTCATACTATCTGTACTATCTAGTTTAAATTTAAATGGGGATTATTGCCTTTAATAACACACTATCATGGTTAGGTGTGGTAGTAAAATATAAATGGGGTAGTTCTGGATTTGGTGTAGAATGGTCTTTGTTGCCCTCTGCTGGACAACACTGAAATGCAAATAAACCTCTTCACTTTATTATCTGCAGAGGTGGGACCAAGTCACTGTTTTGCAAGTCACAAGCAAGTTTCAAGTCATTGCATTCGACACCCAAGTCAAGACTGAGTCAAGTCCTAAGTCTAAATTTTGAGTTTTGAGTCCAGAACAAGTCATAATGTGCTTCTAATCAAATGTCATCTCATCCCAACACTAGAGCCTTGACCTACCGTTCTTTGTGCAACTTCAACTGTTCAGCGATGTTGGAAGTTGTTTAATCTCCATCTATGATTTTCGCCCCACACTTATTGCATGTGCAATTTGTTTACCGCTGTGTAGATTTCTGTGTGAACAAAATTACCTTTGGTGTAATTTTTTCCAGCCGGAGCTCAGTAACATAACTTTGGGTCTTCATGGTTCTGTCCTGCAAGTTTATTCCAAAATGAGGAAGTGTTTGGTTTTCGTTAACAGTAACTCAACGCGACTCCTTTTCAGTTAAATGTGAACATGAAACAGTAGAATAAAGCAGATACCTGTAAGTACAAACAGTGACACAGGACAGAAACTAAAGTTCAAAAGATTCAAGACGCTGCAGAAGTTCTGAGAGCTGAACACACAGACACTTTTAAAAACTTCTTTCACTCAGCTCTCATGCACACACGTAAGTAATTTCCCATCACAGATGACAGAGAAAGGCAGTAAAACACCAGTCTTATTGGTAAGACATGAGACTCTTGTAGGCTGATTAAAGAGTATCGTCTGGCGCTGAACTGAAAGAAAGGGAGCAGGTCATTGAATCCTTGTATTGAACGGCCAAATCCAAATCTAACTGACAAAAATCTGGGTCAGGCACAGTCCTGTTTTTTAATATTTGGGCCTGGGGGAAGGTATCAAGTATTTTAAAGTTAAAAGGCTCAAGTTAAGGTGAAGTCACAAGTCATTGGTGTTAAAGTTCAAGTTGTATTGCAAGTTTGCTTTTTGTTTTTCCAAGTCAAGTATGAAGTCTTCAGATTTGTCACTTGAGTATGACTCAGTCCAACTCATGTGATCTGAGTCCACACCTCTGGTTTTATGTGTTGTGAAATTTAATGTCACAATGAAAAACAATTCATTCAGTCATTAAGACTAAGGAGACTAAATACCTTAATTGCCATTTAAGCAGGGCTGTACGTTAACTTTTTCAGCACCTAGCACTGGTGCTACAGAGGCTGACAGTTATGTAGCACAGGGCCAGAGAGTTGTAGCACACACTAAAAATAACCATAACCTCTACAGAACACAATTAATGCAGTTCATCACTTATGCCCTTTCCGAATCCAGCCCATCTGCACTCACCCTAGGCACTCATCCCATTTGATATGAATGGAGTGAGTGCCTAGGGTGAGTGCAGAGGGGCTGTATTCAGAATGGGCCTTAGACTCACATTGGCAAGTGGAATATATACAGTACATGCATGAATAATACAATTATAAAATAATAACTCAAAATGTTTTCAGACAAGTATCTTTATTACCCATAAAGCAGTTTATTTTCCCTCACAGGGGTCTCCGATCACAATAACACAAACCACAATACCAACACAGTATAATACATTTAGATAAGCCAGGAAAAGATCCTTCTCTCAGTCAGCTTGTTTTTCATTTCATTTATTTTCATTTCATTTTATTTTATTTTCTGTCGTTTGGCTGAGTTTTTTTTCCGGCCGTCTGAAAATATCTCTTCATTTTGACGTTAGCTTGCTGTGTTGTTTTGTTTACCTCAGCCAGACAGCATCTGGAGGATGTGACTGAAGAATTGTGGGAATTGTAGTTCAATGTACAAGACGTAACACTATTGGGGAATGGTTGTTGACTACAGTTACCAGGAAGGATAGCGAAGTAACGTTGCCGGTAGCCTAGCAACGTTTTACACAGAAGGATTTTTTTTAATCAAACAAGCTCTTCGGCAAAACATATGACGTTATGTCAGCAAGTAACGCTATGGGGTTGGCTCGCAAATTTGCTTATCGCACACATGCTAGCAAGCAAATTAATTCTTAGCACAGACATTTTTTCTCATAACACGTGCGACAGTGCTGCATTTAAATAATAATTTAATTCAGTTATGGCAGTGCAAGTGCATACATGAAATTAGATACAAATAACAATGAGTATTGTATTTCACTTTATTCTGTTGTTTAATTTGTATCCTCAGTAGAAACTTTACCGACCTGCAGTAATTAAAAACTGTTTTTATGTACTTCCACACATATTAAGTCTGTAGCCAAGGTACAGAATGTGATCTAACAAGTCATCAGCCTCATCAAAAGCCCCAGATGGAGGCAGCCTGTCTGCACAACAAGCGGCCATTTGTGATGATTCATAAACATATTTTATGGACAGTTGGTGACTCCAAAACAAGTGGCTTCATTCACAAGTTTACTACAAACAAATGTTGTGTTTAAGCCAAAATTGAAGCACAGTTGTTATTTACACATATATAACAGCTATGTCATTTATATTAATACTATTCATATTTATTGATGCCAGAATCTGTGGCTCGAATTACTCTTCTATCATAACCCAGATTATAAATGCTCAGAGTTCTGTGTTTTCCCTTGTTGTGCATTATATTGAGAGATGAAATATATTAGAAAGCACAGTGTTAATGCATGGCTCACTTGTCATATACGTTTTCTCACAGCTGATATCTATGAGAAGGTTTCAGAGGAGCTGGAAAAGGGCGGACTCCTGGACTGTGAGTGTATCGGAGGAGGGAGGATCAAACATGATGCTCAGGCCAAGAAGATCCACGTCTATGGATACTCCATGGTGAGACAATCCTGCTGAATAAAACCTGGGATAATATTTGAGCTTTCATAATAGTTATTTTCTAACTCTAATGCGACATTGATGTGGTATTTTTCTTTACAGGGATATGGAAGAGCAAACCACGCAGTAACTACTGAGAAACTGAAGGTTCGGTATCCAGAATATGAGGTGACCTGGGACAATGAAGGATACTGAACTGAACTAAGAGCAGCCTCTGCTGGACGCCCATTGTCCTGGACTAACATGGCACTTGCCCGTAACCTGTCACGAAAACGCAGAGCATTTCATCAAAGACTAAGACTGACATTCAGCGAAATTTGAGTAGATGAATAGCAAACAAGGCTGTTTTTCATATTTGTACGATTTAAAACAAAGACATAGTAATCTTAGTGAAATGTCAGTATTGTGAAATATCCTCCAAAATGTAACACTGGCCATGACAGTTTTGCAGTGACATACAGTCACTCACTGACTTGTTTTAGAGTCATATAGCATCATAAATTTGACCTAATCAGTAACATATATTGGAAAGTGAACCTTAAATGCTTTGTCATGATGTTTGTTTCATAAATGTTTGCTAAAATCTGCCTTTTAAGTTGTGTGCATACTGTCGTCCTTCTGTTGAAAGGGCCCTCCATCACTGCTTATCTTAGTTTTATACAACAGCACTTGTATTCTCATCAACCAGCATTCTGTAACATGGGTAGATAAGAGCAGTGAACTTGATGATCTTCCAAGATTACCACTGTGCTGAAGTAGTTTGAAATCATGGTAGATACAGGATATGACGGTAATGTTGCCAGTGAAAAGATATTATTCACTATATTGCCAAAAGTATCAGGACATCTGCCTTTACACGCACATGAACTTTAATGACATCCCAGTCTTAATCCGTGGGGTTTAATATGGAGTTGGCCCTCCCTTTGCAGCTATGACAGCTTCAGTTCTTCTGAGAAGGCTTTCCACAAGGTTTAGGAGCGTGTTTATGGGAATTTTTGACCATTCTTCCAGAAGCGCATTTGTGAGGTCAGACACTGATGTAGGACAAGAAGGCCTGGCTCACAGTCTCCGCTCTAATTCATCCCAAAGGTGCGGGGTTGAGGTCAGGATTCTGTGCAGGCCAGTCAAGTTCCTCCACGCCAAACAAGCTCATCCATGTCTTTATGGACCTTGCCTTGTGCACTGGTGTGCAGTCATGTTGGAACAGGAAGGGGCCATCCCCAAACAGCACAGCGAGGAGTGCCTTCATGTTCCAGGATGCTTTGTGTGCAAGCTTCTGATGCCCACAGGTATCACCACCCTAGCCTATAGCTATTACTTTGTGGGCCAAAATATAGTTTTAGGTGAGAAAAATACTCACCAGCATGCTCCCTGTATACCCAGAGATTAAACATTCAAGATGAAATAGCCTTTTTTAGTTCTTCATTAACACTAACAACATCACTGTAAGCATAACTCAGTCTTCACGGTCAGTATAGCAGCATCGAGGAATTTATTGCTTCAGTTAACTATATTTACCATCAACACTGACTGGACAAAGTGGTGAACTTTCCCTTTAAGCATTCTGGCTGCTTTGATACTTTCTTCTCAGCTAAAAGTACTACAGAAGTGGCAAAACGGTCACAAAGACATCACTCACATAAAAGGTAATATTAACACTAAAACGGTCCATTGACTTAATTAAAACGAACAATAACTTATTACACCAGCGTGGAACTTATAACTGCTCATGTGAAACAAAGTCCATGAACTCGTTATTGCTCTACTGTTGCCAACATGGCTACTATTATTGTGCAACATACGGATGTATATGCTGCGGAAAAGTATCATTCGGAGGAAATTGTTTTATGATGATTTGTCGCAGCTGCATGCTGGGAGAATTTAAAGTCCACGTGTTATCTCTCGGAAGCAGAGAGGAGGTCAGAGTCAACTAGCAGAGACTCTCCAGGTTGAGTTCAGACCTTCAAGACTGATCAGGTGGAAGAGGAGAAAAAGAGGATGTTACTTTCGAGGAGCTCAAGCCTCATTCTGCTGATGATTCTGCAGTTTGGTAAGATTACATTCAGCCAGACTTCATTCAGAAAGTGTCCATTTTTTTAGAAACACATTTATATAGAAATAATGCTGCTGCTGCGGGCTAAACCTAGCTTGTGTTATCATGTCATTTTCAGCAATAATTAATAGTTTTCAAAAGTTTGTAACAAACCTCAAAAGTTTGACAAAAAAAAAAATCTAAATTTAAGATCCACTCAATAGTTTTCCCAGAACTTAAATCAAGTTTATTTTTCAAATATAATCATGTAAGCTACAGTCACAGTTTCTAAGGTCCAGGATGAACTTTCACACTCAAGCCACACTGTTGATGCTGCTCACTGTCATGTTCAGTCATTCAAACACAGGGCTGTATATACCACTGAAGACACTGAGATTAAATCCTCTGTATTTTCTTCTTGGAATTTAGGGGTTTTAGCGACCTGGGGATAGTTTACATTCTACAAATAAAAGGTGGCCGTTATCTCAGAGGTTTATTCCCAGTAAATGGATTCAAAATATATTGATTTGACAGATTACATGGTAGCCAGTAATAAGAGTATTAATAAAAGAATGTTCTATGTTTAGGTATTTTAAAACAGCATATAGAATTTGCATGCTCAGAAATACATTTCACAGTAAATATAACTGGTCAGGTACATTTCTGGGTGCACTGGGGGCACGTAAACTCAACAATCCTCCTATGGCCCTGCTCAAAGGTATCAACTTTTACCCTGGTTACGCTGCACTACTTATCATTCATTTCAGTAACATAATGAGTTCTTTTGATGTCCAGATAGAGACTGATAGATTTCTAAGAGAACAGCACATTTTCAGAGAACAAAAGGGACTGGATGGAGCACACTGATTCATTCGCAGTCTTAGACTGTGCAAACAGACTCAACATCTCAACACTATTGTGTCTTTATCAGAGTCTATATGGTCTTTGTTTTAAAAGAAAAGAAAGAAGAATTTGCGACGCTGTGTAAAACAAACAAGAACAGAATGCAATGATTTGCGAATCATTTTTGACATGTTTGACTGTATTCAATTGTGCACAGTAC